>QGOI01012623.1:0-17732 GCA_003313885.1 Boletus sp. MG55 | reverse complement strand
ATAGCATTACGGTACTGCGCACGCTTGATCAAGGATTACAGCTGGCTGATGGCTATGTAACACAGTACTCTAGGCTAGAAGCGACGGAAAAGGAGGAGGCACTGAGGGCATGGGAGGGACGGTGGAATGGCTTTGTCGAGGCTGTGTCGTCGTATTATGACATGTTTGCTTAGTTTTCGTGAACCCTCGCGCTCGCGCTCGTCCGCCCCTTAGTTTGCTTGGATATTTTTTTTTCTGTTGGATAAACAGTTTGCAGGTATGTTCACTTCGTTGTCCATTGGCGATTACCCAGCTCGAATCCACCATTTCCTCACCTCCTCCCCCCCTTCCCCGTCAGAAATCCGTCCCTCCGACTTCTCGTACAAACCATCTTCCATATCATCATCACTCTCAAGCCCTCATCCCCCAAACTCACATCTCATTCTTGTTCTTTGGCTAAATTCGTCATGGCAGAAGTTGACTATAACCGCAAACGGTCCCGTTCTCCTTCAGACTCGGACGAGAAAAAGCATCACAAGCGTGCAAACACAGGTGCTACGCCGTCCCCGGATGACTCTCGAGCTCAGAAGACCCAAGATTCCGGCCAATCTTCTCATCCGTCTATGACTCATGATGTGAATATGGCAGAAGGCCCTGCATCGGTAGCAGATACGACGGCGTCTACTCCCTCTCCCAAACCCTCGTCATCGGACAACAAGAGTGGTGATTCCCGCACCAGGTCAGACGAAGCTAGTAGGTCTCACGCAACCACCTCCGCAGCACCTTCCTCTTCCACCGCCCTTCCCCCACCTTCGGCGATGATTCACATGCGCTGCTTGATCGTCACGCAAGATGCCTCAATCATCATCGGCAAGGCGGGTTCACACGTCAACGAGATTCGCGACAAAAGTGGTGCTCGCGTCATGGTTTCAGAGAGCATCCCTGGGAACCCAGAAAGAATTCTCAACGTCAGCGGCCCCCTTGACGCAGTGTCAAAGGTAAGTATCTGATCAGTTTTTTTGGCTCAAATGGTCCCCTCATATGTTTCACGTGGCGTCCCATCAGGCCTTTGGCCTCATTGTGCGGAGAATCAATGATGAACCCTTTGACGTCCCCTCTGTTCCTGGAAGTCGCGCAGTCACTATCAAATTTATGATTCCCAATTCCCGTATGGGGTCAGTGATAGGCAAGCAAGGATCCAAAATAAAGGAAATCCAAGACGCCAGCGGAGCTCGGCTGAACGCGAGCGAGGGCATGCTCCCTGGCTCGACGGAAGTAAGCATTATGCATCAAAGAACTTTGGCATCGAAGCCTTATATGCGATTTAATAACCATAGCGTGTCCTGAGCGTGGCAGGGGTCGCGGATGCTATCCACATCGCGACGTATTATATCGGCAATATACTCATTGAAGCCCAAGAGCGTACGCCTTCGTCCAGCCATTCGAGCTATCGTCCCTCGAACTACTCTCGACGTCCACCGTATACTGGCTCATCCTATGTGCCAGGTTATTCGTCGCACCACCCATATGCTCCATCACACAACCCACCGCAACAGTTACAAACACAGCAAATCTACATTCCAAATGATCTTGTGGGATGCATCATCGGGAAAGGTGGCAGCAAAATCAATGAGATAAGACATATGAGTGCCAGCCAGATCAAAATTATGGAGCCTGGTGCCGGTCTGAACGGCGCTCCGTCGACCGGTTCGGAAGGCGAAAGGCTGGTAGTGATTACCGGGCAGCCCGCCAATATCCAAATGGCGGTTCAATTATTGTACCACGTATGTGCATGTTTCCAGGTTCGTCTGCCGTCTTAACACACCTTCTAAACAGCGATTGGAACAAGAGAAGCAAAAGCAACTCCGGGCTTCAGCTTCGTCATCATCCTCCTGAGATCACCTCTGTAGACCTTACGGTTTTCGTTTTCGTTTCCTCTCCAGTATTTGTTTACTGCCGGAGGTCGATTCTTTTTTATCTTCGCTTCTTTTCGGATGCGTATCGATGCGTAGTCTTGTACCCGTAAGAGTGAAATTTGTTTCGCTGCTTTGAACCGTCCTGCGACGCGTCCCAGGCCCTGTGATGATATCAGCCTGAGTGAAGACGTTTATGTAATATTTACTGCTTCCAAATCAAGCGACCAACTTTTTGCTACGCAATGTCGTCCATATTGAAAGCTCAGAGAGCCAATGCTGCAAAATCCGAAGCAAAAAGTAAACTCAAACGCAAGGTGGACGACATGGACGTCGACGACGAAGCACTAGTCCAACCAAAAAAGCGGAACAAGCAGCGTGTCCTGCTACTCTCCTCTCGTGGTGTCACTCAGCGGATGAGGCATCTCATGAGTGATCTAGAGGCCCTCTTGCCTCACACTAAAAAAGGTGTGTTGTCCTGCTAATCCACGTCTTTTGACCAGACATTCATGTCGTGCCTGGTTCGCAGAATCCAAATTAGATTCGAAATCTCAACTACATCTCCTGCCAGAGTTAGCAGATCTTAATAACTGCAACAACGCTGTATACTTTGAGGCGCGAAGACACGAGGATCTTTATATGTGGGCAGCGAAGACTCCCAATGGTCCCAGCATAAAACTACACGTACAGAATGCGCACACGATGGATGAACTGAAGATGACGGGTAATTGCCTCAAAGGGAGTCGAGGTATACTCAGTTTCGACAAGGCATTTGACGACAGCGAGTGGGGCAAGCTGACAAAGGAGATTTTCACACATGTGCGAGAACTGCTTCTATTCAATCGTCCATCTAACCGCGTGTTTGCCAGATTTTCGGTGTTCCTCCTCTGGCTCGAAGGGCGAAACCGTTCATCGACCACGTTCTAACGTTCTCCATACTCGACAACAAGATCTGGTTCCGAAATTTCCAGGTGAATTCCGCGCGCTGTTATCCCTACGATGTTTAAATGCCTTGCACGTCAGATCATTGAAAAAGATCCTCAGCAACCCAATGGCCCCCCGAGCACATCGTTAGTCGAGATTGGTCCTCGATTCGTATTAACACCCATTCGGATATTCGAGGGCGCCTTTGGCGGTGTCACTGTCTACTCTAATCCTGGTTCGTTGTTCCCTATTGTCAAGATGTCATTTCTGACAAGAATAACATGTTGCAGAATTTATCACACCGACAGCGATAAGGAGGTTGGTCAAACAAAGCAAAGGGGACCGATACGGCAAGCGAAAGGATGCTCAACAAGATAATGCACGGAGAAAGGCGCTCCGCCAGAGAGAAGAGGACACCTTGGCAGTGTCTAAGGTATTTGGATGAGTGGAATCACACCAGAGTACAGGCGATCATATTATTAGTGTGATCTGCTACGAATATCATATCAGGGTTTCACGGTTATTGCTACGTGAACCCGAATGGGGGGACAATGGATGTCTGAATTGTCCCGCTCCCGCGCTGCCAAGCGAGTTCTCCATTGTTCTCCTACCACGACCACCGTCCCGGTCCCTTTGTGCTCCCACAAAGGCAACTCGCCGGTTCGTGAAACAAAGAGATCCGGTGCCAGAATGCCCCACAATTTCACATTGGCTGATCTCAGTACAAGGCCGCGGGGACCATGCAAGAGCCCTGCCGGCCGTTACTGAAACCCGTCCGGTCATCATCGCTTCAGGCCTGGCTACCTTTGTTCCCCCTGTCCAGGTAACCGAGTGGCATGTGTTCGTATATAACGAGTTCAGCCACGAAATGCCCCGAGCTAATCCATCTCCTGACTTCCTGACGAGTGTTCATTAACATTTCTTGCCTTGCACAGATGCCGCTTGCACTAAGCATCCAACCATTCTCAGACGTTCTGGACATGTACGGGGATGTGGATTCGTCGTAAGTGGGTCTGTTTTATTCTCTGGCATCGGGAGCCTCATCATGCCCGCCGATTAGATCGACATTCTCGCTTTCAGGTCATGTCTCCGTCTCACTCACCTCTCCTTCTTCGCTGTTCGTCCGACGAAGAACAGTTACCCATATTCTGTTACAGTCCTTGACCATCACCTTTGAAGGCCAGTCAGAAGTGCTCTCTCCTTCAACCGGATATGCTCCCGTTCGTCTTTGCTCAATTACACGCGAACTACTACCTGGCGGTCCCGTGGACCTCTCGAACGAAGGTCACGAGGAATCTGATAAACCTTGCCTGTGGAATATCGTTTTTGACATCCCTGTGCCGGGCTGGCTGCCAACTACTTCGGTCTATGGGGATGCCTCGTTGCAAACAGCCGGAACTTCTTACGCTCTTTATGCCACTGCTACATTCGTCGACATCAACCACAGTCATTCCCCATTTTCCATTGCGAACATCTGTGGGTCTGTCCGTTCGCGTACACGCACGGCAGACGCGCACAGATGCCCAATCATTCTTCAGCACTTCGTTGAACCTCAGCCTGGAACCTCCTCCAGCACGTTCCCGATGTCCGTCTATATTGTGGACGCACGTCGCGCACCCGATTCAGAGGGTTCGTCTCAAGAATCTATCCCAGACGGCGTTTTGGAGAAGATTCAGGTCGTCGCCAGCATACCGAGTGCTACAGCAATGGATGAGGCTTCCCTTCCCTTTATCTTACGTGTCCGCGGGAAAGAATTGGATGAGTCCGAGGGAAAACAATTGAGGATAACAGAATTCTCCGTTGATGTAGAGCAGGTCGAAGTGTATAGGTTTGACTCCATCCAATCTTCGCCAGTCAGTAGCTAATATTTAGTGAACTAGGAACCAACTGAGCCCAGACGACGTCGATCAGTATCCCATTCCCTCGCAAAGCCACCAACCTCCTCGCGTTCCACTACGAAACCCTCACCCCATCCACACCCTATACGATACCGGCTTTCTCGGGACATTTGGACCAAGTGTAAAACGATCATTCTCTATCCTTGCTCCCGCCGAATCGGGCAGATACATCATTTCTGGGGACGGCCATATTTTTACTCGTTGCCAAAGCCCGTCTTCCGAAGATAACTGGTACATTCTGGAGACCAAGATCCCTATCTTTACGAAGCCATGTTTGCGCGATTGGGCAGGTGCCCGCAAGCGACGGATCACCGAGCGTAGTCCGCTTTTCAGCGTTGAGCACTACATGCACGTCGTGATTCACTGCGAGTATAATCACGCCAACTCAGGTGAAACGATACCCGAACGTCTCAATTTTTCTCTTCCAATGAGGCACGTCAACGTACCCGAAGTCCCGATGCCTTCGAGAGATGCTATGGAAAACCAACGTGAAGACGTGCGAAAGAATTTACCTCGCAAGCAATCTCTCCCGGCCTATTCACAACTTTTTCACTCAAATGGTGAGCGGAAGCTGGACTACTCAATTCCGCTGCCCCTCTATGAGCCTCCAGTCTCGTCTTCATCGTCTGTATTTGAATCGGATCAGCAAAGGACGTCGTAGTCCATTCCGCTCGTGTCAGACCGTGGCGCTTGAGTCGCTCATTTAAAAGTACAGTTATACCTGCACTCTCACGTTCCCTTCCCATGATTGATACATTGATGTCTCGCCGTGGGATGTTTTCACATTTTGTGATATTAGACCCATTTAGGTATTGCCCGCGTCGATTCAGCCCGCATCACCTGTCCTTACCGTGACTCCATCTTCGACTCGGCGAAGTTCTCCCTTGCACACATACTGTAGTTATAATCAATATTAATATTGAAGCTCCAGCACAACTGCTTAACACGTGGTTTGAATCACCGGCACTGATCGATGATCGATGATCCGAGTCGGTTGGGAATCGGTGGGATGATTGGACAAGCTATACCGTGACTGTCCATACATGTTAACTTGTACGTACTCTGCCTGTTGAGCGTCAAATCCAAGACAACTGCAGGGACATAGAGCCACAGTAATTTAAAGGTAAGACATTAAACACATCACCACTTGTTTCACTCCTGGTACGTCATGGACTCCACACCTTCCTAGGTGGTGCCACTGAGTCACAGACGCGCTCTAGGTCACTCGGACCGGAAACTTCATGGTGATGTCCAAATCCTTGCTCGATTTTGGCACCATCAGTGACCCTCCCCATTCAATCGCAACGATGCGCACCAGGATACGACTGTAAAACAGGCCCAGACACATGAGAAGGTGAGTGTTTAGAGCGGTTTTACCCCGGCAATACTTTGAGCTTCCAGTGTCTTGGATGACCTGACTCGCCACCGCCAGCTAGGTACACACTGGTTTCACCTTAGAACCTGATGCCGTAGGTACAGGACGACCGTAGGACCTACAAATACAGCATGCGTGGTACGGGGAGCTCAACTCCCCATGCCCACGCAAGCTTATCGTCTTCCCAACTTCCTCGCTTTACTTCCCAAGAAACCTGGTGGCGAGATCAGCCCCTACTTCAGGGACGCTGATAATGGATACCACTCATGGGTTCATCATAAGATTGGCTGGCTCTTCGCTATTGTACGTACCTGCTACTGGCCTCTGTTGAGTCATTCTCTGACTCCCGCTGTTAGGAGGTCTATAATGCCGAAATGCCTCTACTAGCAGCCTTAGCGTATCCCCTCGCTTCCTGTCAGGCGTTGAGAGGGATTCTTGACTATATGACAGTATCATTCATGCTAGAGGAGCTGACGTACGCACTGTTCATCATCTCATCTGCATATGTGTTCAGGTACTTCGTATAGTGATCGCTGTTCGAGCGCAAAGGTTGTGGATCGCTCACAGTTGTGGATTAGAACGCTGGGACAATGCGACAAAGAAGAAAGCTCTCGACATCCATTCATCAGAACAATGCGCAGGTTGGTTAACAATCCCGAGCCTTGGTCTTGTTGCTCATTTCCGACGTAAGGGAATTAGTCCCTAACATCAGAGCCGCCGTCGACCCTTTTCACTGGCCGCAATTCATGGATTCGAATGAGAACTTTGCCAAGAACACTGTTCAGGAAGCCCTTGACCGGGAAGCCCACCCAGACAAGAACATGGCTCGCGACATCCAATTGTACATGGTCATGCGTCGAGAGACGATCGGCACTCGTCCGTGCCTTGATCTAATGCGGTCCACTCGCCGCCTCTACATCCCTGACGACGTTTTGGTAAACCCGATCGTAAGAGAGATGGAGAACGTCGCATTGGACATGGTCTTCATTGTTAACGTGAGAAACAATCTCTTGACCCTCCCTACTGAACTTGTCATCGCCTTGTGTTTCATCTAGGATGTCTACTCTTTCAAGAAGGAATGGGGCGATAACGGAGCATTGAACAACCTTCTGACGGTCATGCAGAAAGACCCAATGACTAACCATCTGGATCTGCAGGAGAGACTCGATCATACCGAGAAACTATTCAAGGCGGCCCTCGACCGTTTCCACTCGTGTAGGAAAAAGATGCCTTCGTTTGATCAAGATTTGGATCAACAAATCGCAGCATATGCAGACGGACTGATCGACTGGATAGTGGGGAACATTCAATGGAGTGCTGTGAACCACCGTTACAATACGTTCTTGGATGATGCGGACAGGAAGAAAAATGTCATGAGATTGGAATTGAACAGCTTCCGCCGCAAATTATTACAACGCATTTCGCTGATCTTGTTTGTCGCACTGATGATGTCGTTTGTATTTCTTTACCTATAGTATTTCCCATCATGACTCGTCCCCACTAACGCCCGCTTGCCACTTTTGATTGAACCTAATGTATGATGCCAGGGGCTAGCTTACGTCGCTTCGTCGAACTGTACTACGATTTTGATATCAATTTCACCTTTCTCGAGTCGTTCACTTCCCAAGTCTCCACAGGACCCTCGCAGTTGACCACCCAAACCTCCGCACCGTCGAAACCCGGTAGACTGATATCCCCACATCGCAGCAAGATGGACTGCGTGTCAGCATTCTGGCTAACGACATGCGTGTCTTCCAACGCCTGTGCTGTCCTTTCGCGATCGCCTTCGTCTTGATCCGCAATGTAACACAGCGACATGTGAGGAAACCTCGGCGCACTAGGTTCGAGACTACGACGACGCAAGTTGGTCACTATCTGGTTCTGGAAACCGACGAGCTCTTGCGTGGGTTGGACGTCGATGAACACGGAGCGGAAGTAGTGGTCGCCGACGACGAGGGACTGGAAATGGGCACGGATCGGTTGGTGGTTCTCTGGAACGGCATCGAGGAGCACGTCCGGAATCCCGGGATCTGAAAGGGGGACCGTTGCAAGGGTTATGTGGGGTAGGAAAGCGGGATAGGAGTTCGGGGAGAGTGGATGATCTATCTCGGATGGACGCCTCGGGAGACTAGATTTGATCACATCCATCTCTGCCGCCGCAGGCACGAGCCAGAGGGAAACACCTGAAGAGAATGTGCCTCAGGAGGTCACTCTTTTCATGTTCTCGAGGCCTTTGAGACCTTACCCATCCTTCCAATGACAAAGTAAATTGGTCGAGGGTGTCTGTTGGGAAAAGTATTGTGTGAAGCGTCAAGTCGGAAGCGTCAACTTGAAGTCGGAAGCATCAAGTCGCACGCGTCACAAAGACAGTGAACACCAGCAACAACTAATTTATAGACGACGTAGTGTTTGAAGTCCATGTCATTTCACAGCATCGACTTCGCAGACCCACGGTACAAGTGTCCAAAAATAACACCGTCAGCAAAACCTCCCGAGTAATTTATTCAGATGCATCCGCCGGTCACTCGGACTCCTCGCGCGATCCCAAACTCACCCAACTACTTCCAACACCTGTGCTCTCAAGGTCCCCATCATTACTCTCGACGTCCGCGTCAGAGCCCACCTCTTGTGCGTCGACATGGGGATGCGACTCGGGAATGACTGTCGCTTTTGAAACCGTGGAGACTTGTTCAATAGATGGTTGTAGAACTAAAGAAGACGACCCAATGCCTGGAGCAGTCGCTCGGTGAGAAGCAGGAGGCATAGATGTGATGACGCGATTACTGGCGGGGCCATTGGGGTCAGCTCGGGGGGATGGAACAGGTACAAGGCGATTCCGAATGTCCACCAGGAGATGAGGAAGTGCCAGAAGACTATCCAGGAATACGGGTGGAAGGTACGACGCGATTGCGTACGTGCCCGCTAATGAAATATAGGTTGAGCTCACGGAACGGCGATCTAGCAGTGCGACTGACCTCCTGCTCCAATAGAAAACCTATCACCTCGCATCCAGTCCTTGACCTTTTCATACAGAAGACCGATTCCAATACCAAAAACGAATTTCCCGGAACATTTTGCTTTAGTTCCACCACTGGCCACGCCGACAAGACTGTCGACAAAAGTAGACACGTCCACTGGAACACGCGAGCTTCGGGTTTCTCTGAGCGTACTGAATGCCGTCCCGTAAGTGGCCTTCTCCGAAGGAGTCCAATCATCCATATTGACTCCAACACCGGGATCACTCGCAGATGAGCCAACTGCCCCTACATCAACGGTCACGATTCGGATCGCGCCCATCCCCTGCGCGGCAGCAATTTCCCGGCGGAGAACATCGGCCGCACGGAGAGTAGCGGCAGCACTCATGGCATTCACACTGCCGAATGGCAATCCCACACGTGCGTCAGCTGCGGGTAAACATAGAATGATCGATTTGCGACCACGTGTGCGCGAGGCGTCTGTGCGGAGCAACGGCAACAAGGCCTGGATTGTTTGAAGTGGCGCAATGTGTGTGGAAAGGAGATGGGGCAGATGGGTACTGCGCAAGGAAATTTGTTCGAATGGTGCTGGTGCAGAGTGAATAGAGGTAGTTGGCATGGTCAGCAACGATATCACAGAATGCACCAGGGGATGATAAGGAGTGGGTGCGTAAGGGTCACCTGCAGCGGTTATAGGGAATCGTCGGGACAATGTAGATGCCAAAGATCGAAGGAAAATAGGGATTGTCCCCGGCTGGCATGAAATGGTCAGCCGGTCACTTTGAGATGGGCACGGGAGAGCATACCTCGTTAGGGTCCAGGATGAGGGCGCGAATGTAGCCATGACCCTTACTTTCAATGTCACTGACAGCTTCTGGGGACGAAACGCTGGTGATGACAATATAGCCTTGTTTCTCAAATTCCATAATTAAAGGAAGTCCCAAAGGATGGTCACCGCCCAAAATAACTTGACAAAGTATCAAGCTGCCGCCATAAGCGACAAGCAAGGGAACGCACCAATAGCCTGGCGTTTCTCGGACTGCGGAGACGTTGCCTTGCTTCGTCTCCCTTTGAGAGACCTCATGCGAACTACACCGTATCCCACGAGTAAGCCTGCTCCGAGAGCTGAAACGACCACGCCTGATGTTATCCATGGGTGCTGGACAATACAGTCTCCAGCATTGTCGATCAGAGACTTGGGTGGGGCAGGTGGAGGTGGAGGAGGGGGTACCTCGAATGCCCCAAGTCCTGGGACACGGATGTCCGGGAGAGACGGTAGACCAGGAGGACCGAAGCGAGAAATGTCAAGCCAGAGACGGTTTAATGTTTCTTGGATGTTTGGAAGACCAGGCGAGGCAGCTGCCAGAGCGTCCACGACGACGCGTTCGACGTAGTCGAAATATTGCTCCAGCTCATCGATGGTAGGGACCATTGTTATGTGAGGTGACGCGGACGATGGACGCAGATCTCGAGCAGACACAACCCCGTATGGTCAGGCGCTGCAGGCACAGCATCAGATAAAAAGAAATAACAAAAACATCGGAACCCGACGCCAGCAGGATTCGAACCTGCGCACTCAAAGAGTAACAGATTTCTAATCTGTCGCCGTAACCACTTGGCTATAGCGCCTTACAAGACCGGCGCGCTCCTTTTGGACATAATAGCCACTGAATTTTTGGTACCGACGTCGGTTTCTATGAGGTATCATTGAAGATTTTTGTGTCGACACAATGCTATACGATGAGACCACAGGGCATAATATAAGATAGCAAGTGCATCTACGTCTAGTTACTGCCCATCTCTTTGGCGAGTTGCTCAGCCTTAGCCTTGACATCCTCGATCGTACCAGCCATGTAAAAGGCAGACTCGGGCAGTTGGTCATGGGTGCCAGAGAGAATTTCCTTGAACGACCGAACAGTGTCCTTCAAAGACACGAGTTTGCCCTCGTAACCGGTGAAGACTTGGGCAACTTGGAAGGGTTGCGACATGAATCGCTGGATTTTACGGGCACGCTCGACCTGAATCCACGTTGTCAACACGAAATGTCACGGTAAATGCAATCCGTCACACATACAGTCAATTTGTCCTCCTCCGACAACTCGTCCATACCCAAGATAGCGATGATGTCTTGCAAGGATTTGTAGTCTTGAAGGATCTTCTGAACAGCAGTAGCAACCTCATAGTGTTCCTGGCCAACAATACGGGGGTCTAGCATGCGAGACTTTGAGTCCAAGGGGTCTACAGCAGGGTAAATTCCGAGCTCAGCAATACCGCGGGACAACACAGTTGTGGCATCCAAGTGGGCGAAAGTGGTTGCCGGGGCAGGATCAGTCAAATCATCTGCAGGGACATAGACAGCTTGTACAGAAGTAATCGAGCCCTTCTTGGTAGTTGTAATACGTTCTTGCCTAGAATCCTGTCAAATACGAACGTAACCGAGGAAAAAACAACACATACATGCCACCCATATCAGTCGAAAGAGTTGGTTGGTAACCGACGGCTGAAGGAATACGACCGAGCAAGGCGGACACCTCGGAGCCAGCCTGGGTGAAACGGAAGATGTTGTCGATAAAGAGGAGCACATCCTGACCCTCTTCGTCACGGAAATATTCAGCAATTGTTAGACCAGTCAAGGCAACACGAGCACGGGCACCAGGGGGTTCGTTCATCTGACCGAAAACCAATGCGACCTTGGAGTCGCCCTCCAAGTTGATGACACCAGTCTCAATCATTTCGTGATAGAGGTCGTTACCCTCACGAGTCCGTTCGCCAACACCTGACCAACACGAGTTTTTCAATATGGCATCTCATTCAGAGGTGGGGTGTATACTGACCGCAGAAGATGGAGAAACCACCATGGGCTTTAGCCACGTTGTTGATCAATTCCTGGATCAGCACGGTTTTGCCAACACCAGCACCACCAAAAAGACCAATCTTTCCACCACGTGCGTAGGGAGCCAAAAGGTCCACAACTTTGATACCCGTTTCGAGGACTTCGGCGGTGGTTGATTGGTCAACGAATGGGGGAGGGTCGGCATGAATGGGGGAGAGCTTGACACCCTTGATGGGTCCACGCTCGTCAATGGGCTCTCCAATGACGTTCATGATTCGCCCCAGAGTTGCAGTGCCGACAGGGATTTGAATGGGGGCACCGGTGTCAATAACCTTTTGCCCACGAACAAGACCTTCCGTACCGTCCATAGCAATGGTACGAACGGAGTTCTCGCCGAGATGTGATGCAACTTCGAGAACAAGACGACCACCGTGGAAATCCTGGACCTCGAGGGCATTCAGGATGGGAGGGAGAGTATCAGTCTCAAACTGAACGTCAACGACAGCACCAATGACCGTTTTCACGGTACCAGTGATTCCCGTAGCTTCCGATGCATAATGACGCACTGCATTCCGAACACCGACGTTCCGATGGACAAAAAGCACAAGTAATTGTAAATGCCAGAACGAGGGAAAGGAAAGAAAAACTGACCTGTCTGGGAAGCAGAAATGCGTGAAGGACGTGCTGGAGCATTTTGCTTCGAAGGGGAAGAAGGGAAGGAGGAGCGGGCCAGTAATGGGGTGGCAGTTTGCAAGAACCGACTAGAGTTCTTTGCGTTGTTGAGTGCTCTCCTGGAGACGCGGGTGACGCCACGAGCGGTAAGCATTGTGGTGAACGACGACAGAGTGATGCGGAATTTGAGTAGAAGAAATACTCGGCTTGACGCGCCAAGCAGAAATTCGAATTCAGTTCCAAGCTCCGACTCACCCGATTTCTGCCGTGTCGCTTCGCCACAGACGCGTGCGTGGGAAAATCACGAACGCGCTCGGCGACGCGTTCACAGGCCAAACCTCAACGACGGTCATGAACGACGGTTTCCTGCCAACCGGATTGCTCGGACCCGGACCTTCCACTTCTCCCCCTGCATTTGTCTCCAATGGTCTCCTGGGTAGCTCGCTCGACACCGCTTCCACGTCCGACACGCTCCCCACACACGATAGCCAAAACAGTAACGACATATCTCGGTTGGAGAACGACGGTAGGCCCCGCCATGTTCTTGCATCCGTTGCGCCTGATTATATCTACAAGCTCCTTTGACCGGACCACTGTCACCATCGCAAGGCAGGTATTTTGACCTCCAGGCAAGGCACCATTTCTCATGTAGATCAGATGATGTATTCCCCCCAATCTCGGATATTCTGGGTCTCAGACCCAATCATTTCAAAGAGAACCCACAAGAGTCGATATATCGTACTCCCGGGACATTGGCACATCCCCGTGCACCTCTTCGCGCGACTACATTTGACGGGAAACTTCTGTTCGTCTCGCGCAAACCCCGGATCACGACCCTGCGAAAGGTACAGGATCGCACTCTGCTTATCATTACTAACATATCCATTAGTCGTCTTCGACCTCGCAAATGGCAAACCTGCTCGATGTGCCTATCCATAGGTTGATGGATGAGCTTTCGGTATCCGCGGCTTCAAACATTATTATCCCGTATGCACAAAGACTGTTTCCGTGTGTCGGATGCGATTCTCACACAAGAAACAAAGGACTTCAAAACGGGAATCGTCTCACCGCCCGCCCGATGACATGTTATGGGTTGATCAGTATCGCCCTCAGCGCTTCACGGAACTCCTGGGTAATGAAAGGGTTGCTAGGGAAGTGATGGCTTGGGTGAAACAGTGGGACTGGTGCGTTTTTGGAAAAAGAAGAAACAAGAAGCGGCCTAGAGAAGATGACCAGGACTACGACCCTGAGGACGAGTACCATCGACCAAAGGAAAAGGTGAGGTCGCTGATAATCTCGCGTTCCCACCTGTAAACCCACCCCGTTATCAGCTGCTCTTGATATCCGGACCTCCTGGTCTTGGGAAGACCACACTGGCCCATGTCATTGCTGCGCAAGCGGGCTACGAAGTAGCGGAAATCAATGCGAGGTAATTCCATTGTGCATAGTGATCTTCATTCTGACCCAAGCGCACCACAGTGACACGCGGTCCGCACAGTCAATTGATGACCGTGTCCGTCCCATACTCGAATCGGGTTCTGCCGTTGGTAGCACGAAGCCCGTCTTGCTCATCATTGATGAAATTGACGGCGCAACTGGTGGTGGGGGTGACAATGTACGTCATAGTTTTCAGCCATCCTCGAGTACTCAGGTAAATTATTGTTCACAGTCAAGTAGTTTCATCCAGAAACTCGTTTCACTGACCTTGGATAAACCAAAGAAAAAACGTTGGCCGGTTTTCTCACCTGGCCCATGCTTGACTTAATTTGATTCTTAACAGGGAAGGCTGGAGACCAGAAAGACAAGCGACCTCTGTTACGGCCCATCATCTGCATTTGCAATGACCAGAACGCACACTCGCTAGCTGAACTCCGTCCACATGCAATGCAGATTCGATATACACGACCGGCTGATATTCACATAGTGAAGCGGCTTCGAGAGATCTGCCAGCTCGAGGGGCTCGACACAGATACAAGAGCACTCAGCACTTTGGTCAATGTCGCGAAAGGCGATCTGAGAGGCTGTCTAAACACCCTACAGGTTTGTTACTCTACTCTATGTATCGGTTGTGTTATTGATCAGTACAGAACAGTTTATAAAATCGCGCAACGACGGCGTCACAGAGGAATTGATCCGTCGTGCTACGGCTGGTATGAAGGAGGGGGATATTACTGCAACAGCGGTCCTGAATGAAATATTTGCTCCCTTATCACGCAAGCGAATCCGGGAGCTAGCAATGGGTGAGATGGAGGAGGCAAGATATGTAAATCGCCTCAGTCGAGCTATAGAAACACTCAACAACTTCCCCAACGTTGCTAATGGTATGTTTTCTTCATGACAAACCTTTCATTATTCAATCTTTCCAGGGTGCTTCGCACATTACACGAATTGTCATCGGCATGAGGCGAACGTGACCCGATATGAAAGGGCAAACGAGTGGTTAGGGGTATTCGATATATTTTCCTCGGCCATGTATGCCGATGGTGATTTTTCCCTGCAAGCATACCTCCCGTACTTTCTAGTTCCATTTCACCCGTTGTGCCGGGAGCGTGCGGGTACACGGGTTGAAAGGGACTCCACGGATTGGGACGCAAGTACCTTCAAATATTGTGTGTCTTGCGACCGCTGATATTCGTTCGCCGTAGAATTTGTTGATCACACGCATCAATGAGGACATTGTGAAATCACTTTCTGATGGGATCTGCGCTTCTGGAAGGAATACAGGTGCTAACCGTCATCTGATCATGGGTCAGGTCCTCCACCTAGAGTTCGCTCCATACATCAACCGAATAATATCACCTCCTTTGCGACCCGTAAGTGCACTCTGATCCTCGTCTGCAATTTAAATAGAAGTTGAACTTGTCTTGCCTTGTTACAGGTGAACAGCCAAATTATCAAACCTGGAGAACGTGCTCTACTCACTCGTCTTGTTGAGATCATGGTTTCCCTTGAACTCCGTTTCGTTCAAGAAAGAGCAGAGGATGGTCAGATGGTTTACAGACTCGACCCGTATGTACCACCACAATATTACTTTGGTTGCCACTCACGAAGACATAGGCCAATAGATGTCTTCGTGACCTATGACGGGAAGCGCGCATCTGATATTGCAGTCTCGAGATATGCTGTTCGTCACCTTATCGCTACAGAGGTCCGTGCTTTCTTCCCGTTCTCTAATTCCTCTGATTGACTTGGTCACAGATCGATGCTGCCCTAGCCACACGTCAGGCGGCCGCTGCTGAGAAAGTGAATGCTCGTCCAAGAAACCTAGCTCATAAGGGGTCAGTCTTGGCCTTCTTTTCAGTATCTTTCATTTAGCGTCGTTGCAGGGCTTCCGCACAAGCGTTCGATGATGTTGAAGATGCGCCAGGTAATGCGGAAGAAGAAGGTCCCTTGGAGCGAACCCAACCATCCGGCTCTGACCCTGGTCCTATCAACAAACGGGCTCGTACAGAAAGACGCGTGGACATTGCAGATAAGGTAGGGGCCTGTAACATCTTCAATTGAGGCCATCTAACTCGAACTCCTCATACCCAGCCGCCGGTTGACTTCTTCGGAAGACCGATCACGATACTCAAGACTGCACCCTCGTTGGTCTCCAAGACAAAGCACCAAATAGCTCCGGTATTTCAGACAACGTATCGATACCTTGAGGGTAATTCAGCTGCTGTTCGGAAAGCAGTGAAAGTGGCTTCCTTCGCCTAACTTGTTCGGTTAGATAACCTGCTAGATGGATATGATTCGTAACACGTTTCTGACATTTGGAATTGGCTATAGCAATCTCATGAACTATTTCGTCTGTCTCATCGTGAATCCCGGAACTCGACGGCCCGCCTCGTTCTCGCAAACACGACAGGCATGGCGATATAGCACGCGGCGTCGGAGGTTTGGCTGTCTGTGTTAGTATTATGTAGGAAGCGCTATTACTCCTTTTCGCTGCAAGCTGGACGTAAATCCTAGACTGCACTATGCGACATTCCACGAGCCTCGACCCATTCAAACACGCCGCTTCACTGCCATTTGGGCCGGTCTGGACATTGACGGCCCAGTGGTACTAGTACCGCAGCATTCTTTGCCTAGTACCCATTGTCGCAACCATATCCCACACTCTCTCGTCCCGTTTACTAGATGTCCCATTCATGTTCCGAGAAGCCTGAGCAAGAGAGGTGAGACTTTGAAGTTCGGTCTTCTCTCGAATCGACTAATTGCATACAGGTCGTTGCTGAATTTGAACAAGAGGTCGCTTGACACGAGCCCGCCAGAACTCAGACAGCCGTTGGCATACGTGCTCCATCTTTGCTCTAGCTGGAAACCCCAAGGACGCGCCAAACTCGTCGTACCCACTTCGTGGATGGTTTGTCTGTGTCATTTCGGTGCGAGAGCCTGCGATGCTGAGCAGTATGCTACTCAAGGAATTGTTGGCCTTTGCTGATGATGGCAAGCGTGGCGTGCCATGTCACGGTGCCGTGGACAAATCGTGTCCCTTTCGCAACGTTCGGTTTGAAGACGACGTAGGAACGCGTCTGATCGAACCTGACGAAACGTTGCCGCGGGACGTCGTGTCGCAGGTATTGGCAAACGCTTGGACGGACGATCGTCTGGCGACGTCCGTTCGTCGCGCGTTCGAGGGTATTCCTCGGACCAGGCCAAAGAGGTATGCTTTCCAGCGATTTCTGCAACGTAGCTGAGACAGGCAAGCTAGCGACGTGCCTGCGACGAGTCGTTTCTCGCAGAGTACTCCTCAGCGCGTCGACTTTGCGCTCGTCGCGGGAGACGCCGGAAGCGACTGCTCCGAGAATGTCTTTTCTGACCCTGAAAGCAACACGCCGTGCTTGCTTCTTGGGACGAAAGAGCCAACTCGAACGCAACATCCGTCCGACTCACGTTGCGGACCTCACGTGTTGGCACCCATTCCCGAAGAGCTGACCAGTCATGGGCAATTCCATCTCGCACGCCTCGCATCGCGGATGAAAAGAGAGTCCGTCGGAACCATCACAGAACCCGAACCCTTTCCAGAGTGGCTGGTGCTCTTCGGTCTCTTATATGACGCCCATCACGTCCGTATCATCGCATACGTACCACGTCGCCTCAAGCTCGATTCAGACGTCATAGACTGCGCTGCATACATCGTGGACCAACTCTCGCTTCACCCATTGATCACCGTCG
>QGOI01012507.1:0-23680 GCA_003313885.1 Boletus sp. MG55 | reverse complement strand
CGTCGAATGTGTCGTCCCAGCCGAACGACAGGGTCTTACCAATCTCACGAGCACGAAACAAGTTCGATCTTAGACACACCTATCCTTATTCGCTCATTATGTTTCTCGGATGAATACTAGCGCACGAAACGGCTCATTGAGCCTCGACGGGTCGACAAAGTGATGTAGGTACTTTCGGGAAAACTAAAGCCGCCGAGACGTCGGTAATACCACCCCTGCAGCAAGTTCGGGACCAGGTTTGGGCTTGGGGTCCGTAGGCTATACCGTCTACGCACTTGCCACATTTCTTCCGCTGGGTGAAGGGAAAAGCGCCAAGTTGGCGTTGGTCATCGAGTGTAAGAATGAGTGGCAGGCGACAAATGAGTATGTTATGTTATCCACATTTGAGGCGACGTACGGTCAGTGAGTGTCGGGGACGAGGAAAAGGGAAGGGTGGGGTGGGAGAGAGGTGGGAGAGGAATTGGCAGTGGGGAAGGGTGGAGAGGAGTCGATAAATCTGTTGCAGGTGGGTGGTATTGTATGTTAGACAGATACTTGCATCGATCATAGTGTCATGTGAAGCTGAAATGGCAGTGCCTGGGCGTCTGCCTTGGTATGGTGAGTATCGGTCTACACGGGCAGACAGCCAGGTTCTTCCCATAGTCGGAAATTGTCATACAAGCGCACCGAGGACTTGGAAATCGATCAACATGACGATCCCGCCCTGGTTCATACCAAGGCATCACGCTTAGGAATTAGGTTTGGGCGAGGCGACAAAAGCGGGATACAGCATTGCCTCACTGCTACAGTGCTACCTCGTGGTACGTATACTGTAGTAGTTTATATGGTGTTGAGCGTCCTCCCTCGATCAATCCTTTCACCACGCACCTTTCCAAACACGCCGACTCTAAACTGAGTTTGCAACCAACGAACGAACACAGTCATGTCAAGCGTCGCTCCACAACGATATGACAATGATAGTCCTCAGCCACACCTAGCAGTCTCGGCGCATGATCGCCCAATTCGGAGGCTCGCGTTTCTCCCAGACGGGCGACGGGTTGTCACTAGCTCTTTGGATACGACTGTCAGGGTCTGGGATTTGGAAAGCGGGGAGCAAGAAGGGAGATTGATAGAGCACAGCAACAAAACATTGCGGCTTGCTGTGACTGGGGATGGCACAAAGATCATCAGCGGTGAAAGACGGGAGGATCAAAGTGTGGGACGTACCGCACGAACTTATCCAAGCATGGAGTCAACCAGCTGCCTACCCCCCATTATTGCCATCTCGCCGGACGATCGGCTCATTGCGGTTGGCAGTTGTTGGAGTCATACACTGGCTATTTACACTATGGAAGGGAAACAGGCCGGGCGACCGGCATCTGCAAAGCAGCTGAAATGAACGCTTACATTGCCGCTGCTTAACGAGTTATGGATGCTTATATTCCGTGTGAGAAAGTCATGTGATTGGTGGACTGATCCTTGGGTCAGCTTTACATAGAGGGTGGAGATGCAGCAGACAGAAGATAATCAACCATGATCATGATGAGATTTGACTGATAACATTCCAATACTTTCATTCCCCATCTATGCTACTACTTCATCAGAGCTGCAAGAACCATGTTTGAGGCATTTCTTTATTATCCAATTTACACAAAAGTGTTGGGTTATCTTGAGGGGATTTGTTCTGGGGATGATGGAACTGCTTTACTGTGCTTAGATAACCTTACTGATGATATTCTTGCACAGGACAAACAGCTCTCTAACTTGTATACCTTGGGCCAGGGCCCAGTAGATAAACAATACAAAGTTCTTCTCACTTTGGATTGTCTATCTACTGGCCCAAGGTATACAAGTTAGAGAGCTGTTTGTCCTGTGCAAGAATATCATCAGTAAGGTTATCTAAGCACAGTAGTGCAGTTCCATCATCCCCAGAACAAATCCCCTCAAGATGACCCAACACTTTTGTGTAAATTGGATAATAAAGAGATACCTCAAACATGGTTCTTGCAGCTCTGATGAAGTAGTAGCATAGATGGGGAATGAAAGTATTGGAATGTTATCAGTCAAATCTCATCATGATCATGGTTGATTATCTTCTGTCTGCAGCATCTCCACCCTCTAAAGCTGACCCAAGGATCAGTCCACCAATCACATGACTTTCTCACACGGAATATAAGCATCCATAACTCGTGCAAAGTCATATGTCATTATGTAATCAGGATCAACAATGTATCTCTTTCAAATGTGCTACTGCCAGTGCCACCTACAAATTGGTCGGGTATGCGCTCGAGTATCTCTGTGGGAGCGTATTGAAGGTAGGTCACATTCTTTTTCTTCTCTATCCGATGCTCTCGTGCCACGCCAGACGGTGACGCATCCTACGATCCAGGATAGGTTCTGCCAGTGGCCTCACTGCCTGTCTTCAACCCTACCAATCTGTCCAGTGGACCGCCCAATGGACTGGATTCTTTTCTACTTTGCTACCAGGGTTCCATTAATCACCGAATGAATATCCTCTATGTCTTAGCTCGCTCTCCGAGTCATCCATGCTTGAAAAAGGACAGCAACCACCGCCCACTGGGTCGTCTTCGTACGTCCCCCACCATGCCCATCCCTTCCTGGTTCGGGCCACATATGACTCCCAACTGCGTCTCCCAGACCTCCGTTAGTAGATCGTCGAATGTGTCGTCCCAGCCGAACGACAGGGTCTTACCAATCTCACGAGCACGAAACAAGTTTGATCTTAGATCCATCCATGCTTATTCGCTCATCATGTTTCTCGGACGTAGACCCTCGAATGCTAGCGCACGAAACGGCTCATTGAGGCTCGACGGGTCGATTAAGTGATGCAGGTGCTCTCGGGAAAACTAAAGCCGCCGAGACGTCGGTAATACCACCCCTGCAGCAAGTTTGGGACCAGGTTTGGGCTTGGGGTCCGTAGGCTATACCGTCTACGCACTTGCCACATTTCTCCCGCTGGGTGAAGGGGAAAGCGCCAAGTTGGCGTTGGTCATCGAGTTTAAGAACGAGTTGGCAGCAGGAGGCGACAAATAAGGATGTTGTAGATGCGACAACGTAGGGAAGGGAATTGTGTTATCCACGTTTGAGGCGATGTGAGGTCGGGTTGTGTCGGGGATGAGGAAAAGGGAAAGAGGTGGGAGAGAGGGTAGGGAAGGAATTGACAGTGGGCAAGGGTTGAGAGATCTATCGTAGGCGGGTGGTATTGTATGTTAGACAAGTAGGCGTCGTAAACGGCTTGGATGGCCTTGCATCGATCACGGTGTCATGGCGGAAGGTGAAAGGCAGTGCCCTCGGGCGTCTGCCTTGATGGTGAGTATCGGTCTACACGGGCAGACAGCCGGGTTCTTCTGATAGTCGGAAATTTTCATACAAGCGCACCGAGGAGTTAGAAATCGATGAACATGACGATCCCACCAGGCGAGCAACAGTGTAGTCGTGATCCTGCTGGTTCGTACCAGTAGTAGTAGTTTATATGGTGTTGAGCGTCTTCCCTCGATCAATCTTTTCACCACGCACCTTTCCAAACACGCCGATTCGAAACCGAGTTTGCAACAAACGAACACAATCATGTCAATCGGCACTCCAGGACGATCTGACAACGATTGTCCTCAGCCACACCTGGTAATCTCGGCGCATGCTCACCCAATCCGGGGGTTTGCGTTTCTCCCCGACGGACGACGAGTCGTCACCAGCTCTGATGACAGGACTATCAGGGTCTGGAATTTGGACAGCAGGGAGCAAGAAGGGAAATCGGTGGAGTGCTGGAAGGGAATCAGCAGTCTTGCAGTGACCCAGGAAGGCACGAAGATCATTCGCGTTGACCGGAGTGGGAGGATCAAAGTGTGGGACGTCGAATCTCACGAACTTGTCCAAGCATGGAGTCACCCTGGGTGGAGCCCCGAGATTGCTATCTCGCCGGATGATCAACTCCTTGCGGTTGGCGACGAGAGCACGGTTATTTACTACACCATGGAAGGGAGACAGGTCAACCATTCCATCGACGTCGGTAGATATATTTGGTCTATGTCTTTCTCTCCCGACGGCGACAAACTCGCGTGTGGTACCCCCCGCGACATCCGAGTCTATGATGTCAAGAGTGGCAAGCTCCTCCTTGGTCCATTGAAAGGCCACAAAGGTTGGGTCCGTTGCGTGCTGTGGTCACGCGATGGCAGCAGGCTCTTCTCTGCATCCTATGATGAAACAATTCGCTGTTGGAACTCTGAAACAGGACAACAAGTCGGACAACCATGGACAGGTCACACCCACTTCATACACTCCATCTCCCTTTCCCCAGATGGATCGATCCTTGCGAGCGTGTCCTGGGATCGAACTGTTCGTTTCTGGGATGCAACTTCTGGTGATCCCGTCGGACAACATCTAAAACATTCTGATTCTGTATCTGCAGTTTCTTTCTCTCCCTCTGGCGAATTTGTGATGTCGGCAGGTCAGGATGGAAAGATATATTTGTGGCGCGTACCCTGGTTGAATTCTGTCGAAAGTTGGGTAATGACACTCATTATATGTGCCTCGGCATTCATTCTCATCGCACCCTCCACTCTCACAGACAAGCCATGTTATCCTCGACGCACCAAGCAACACAATACAATGCACCCAAGCTCTCTTCCCCCCACCTACACTCTACTCTATGCCCAATCCCTGCGATGAACAAGTGTTAGACCTTGATCTTGATGTGAGCAATTGCGAATCATTACTCTCCTTTCGCTTGCATATACTTCTTCAAGCCACTTACACCAGCTCACTAGACCAATTCTTCCTTGGTACCCAACTTACGCCCCACCCGTCCTGTACAGAACCCAAATTATGTCAAATGTGCTTTGTTGGAAACATCGTCCATGTCTGATCAAGTGGATTTGAAGTCCATCCTCCCAAGCACATCTCTCGAGCTCGAGGAACGTCAACACATATTCGAATTCCGGCTGCGCAAATTGGTACGAGTGTGCACCCGCTGTCCACGCATGCTTATCATGTTTCTCGCAGGTTGGTCTCGCAACTTCAGACGGACTGCGTATCCCTTGTGACTTCATTCCTTCAAGCTTACCTCAAGGCGTACAGCAGAACACGGAAAGCGTAGCGGATGCTGATAAGAGCTTGATGTCAGTTAAATTTCTCATCATTGATCAACTGTATCCCTCTTGCATCAGACGAAAGTGTCACAGTGGTGCCTATATTCTAGCTATACAGAAGGTTCGAGTCTATACCTGACACATCACTCTCCTACAGTCCTGCTTCCCGGACCGAACCTTCGACCTCTGTATTCCGATCCACGACAAACGGGGACTCTAAAAAGACCCGCAAGATCGATCAAATCAAACAAATACTTGTCGACATGCTTCGTGAGTCATATCATCGCATGGAACACGTTTTCAACCAGTCGACAACCGCGCATACAGGTAAAATCGGGTTCAGGTTACCCAAAGATCGCCTCCCATGGTCAACCCTCGAAGGAGAACTCCAGAAGCAAGGATACGCAATCGTCAACTGGCCGGATGGGGTTGTTCGGGAGAGAGATAAAGGGGTATATAGCCTTGGTGCCGAGGAAGCGGATAGGCTTTATCATGCACTCTTTACGGATGAAAGGCGGGTTCAGTTCGTCCGTAGCGGCGAAGGTAAGTTCCTGAGCGATGTGGCACTGCCACTGAAAGGTCCCTAAACCCGTTCCTAGAATCTGGAGACAACAACAATGGAGTCACTTCGCTGGTCGACGTGTCCGGGTCGGACCGAGCCCGGGAGAGTGATCGTTCCTGTATGGAAACGGCGGGAAAGGAGCCGAGGTTCAGGATAATGACAGCGGAAGGATATCTACAACACCCTCGGAAGAGGCGTCGCGAGGACTAGGCATGAATTTAATTTAGTATCTCTCGTTTGATGAGGGATTGCAATCTCCGAGTCCACAGACATACGACGTCCATGGTTGATGGATAAGATGCTCCCGTGCAGTGTATTTACTTGGCACAAGACATTTCACTAGCATGCGATCCTTACAAAGTCGGTTCTGGCTGACTGCGGAACGAGGCCCGGGAGCAACTTGTCTTCGGGAACATCTGCCAGTGGCATATGCAATCCCTACAGGCAAGTCTCACGGCATTATTCGCTGCCAACATATTCTTCAACTAGGTTGCACTCCGGGTCGCAACCTCGACAAATTCCCATCGCCTACAGACAACGCTGTCCGGTCGTACAAGGCAAGATCAACTCGAAGTCTCGAACTATCCCCACCAAACCTCTTCCTGTCCGCAGTCACTTCTTTTGGGTTCTCTCGCGCATCACGTGCCGGACGGAAAATTGCAGGCACCTGCCAGTATACTCAGGCTAGTGTTTATCGGTGCTGTCGAGTTGGAGGGACCGCAAGGAGGATGATAGACGATACCGCAGAGAAAAGAATCCAGAGAACGAGACGTGCGCTAATCAAGGTTTGAGGTGTTCGTATCGTCATCTCAAGGAAAAGAGTCCTCACCTTCGACAACGAGGCTCGCTCAGGCTATCGCCTGTAGTATGTGGTGATCCAATCTGTCCACGTAATTTGACCAACACGAAGCTCGCCCCAGCCCGCAAAGCACACAAGGTAGGTCGAGGCCAAACGTCATCTCATCCACCTCATTGACATGTCTACTGCTTTCACGTTGTCGTTCCTTTGCATCACCAAATGCCAGCAAACCCAAACTGCAACATCCACCACACCTATGCGGTACAGTAGTCGAGGCCAAAAGTCATCTCGCGCAGTTTATTGAGACAACGTTGCTCCTTTGCATCACCAGACGCCAGGAAGCCCAAACTGTAACATCCACCACCTTATACATGCACGAACTGACTTCGTCCAAGTGGAAGGCCCTCGTACAGCAATCTCATTTTGCGAGACATTCGGCCAGAGACGCTCGTTGCCGGCTCTTCCCAACTCCCCAACATGCCAAGATGTACGTGGACTCACTGCATCGATTTTGATGTCTGCGAGATCCTACAGATCTCCTCCTCAATGTCTCGCGCACGTCTGATGAATTCTGTGACCGCCGGGCCCACACGCGTATGACTGCGCATCAGAACTCTAAGCGTGTTCGTTGCTTCGAGTGGTGGGCCTGAACGCTGTAGGTACCGTACCTTTGGCATGTTGATCCCGTCCTTTCGATTGGCCGGCGAAGAGGAATGACGAAAGGCTCCAATTCGTCCTTTGGTACAGATTTGGAAAGCCTATGGAACCCGTTCCATGCCACAGTTCGGACAAATTCAAGATCATCAAACAGGGAGGTCAATCTTCGAACCCAATTTATGCAAGTACGAATCGAGTTCTGATTCCTCGCAGAAGACAGAGCATAGGTCGCAAGCGCTACTAAGGCGCTTCCGAGTCGGTACATTAAGCTCTTTGTCCTGCGAATCCCATGTCAGAGAAGGTGCCAATAAAGGGCTTGCCATCTGGACAAGATATATATACGTACCATCCGAGCAGTAATCCATCAATAACTCCAGTCCTTCCAGATTCGCGCGTTGAAATATGTATTTGGGTCCCAATCAACGCCGCGGGAATCAACACAGGAGCGCTGTCGCTGCCCGAGCTAAGCGCATACACGCATCGGATAGCCAGATGTTTCCTCCCGCAGAGCCTGAAAGGCAGCCCCAGAGCTCTTGCCAAGTTGACGGAGAAAACATCAATGTGTTCAGCCCCCCACCTAAAACGGCATACAATTCTTCGTCTTCTTCCTCCAGCACCTTGATTAACGTACTCAAGATGCCCGTCAGGCGGTTGCTGGTCGCATTACCAGCCACATGACGATAAATACAACGCCTCGCGCATTGAATGCAGTCATTAAGGTCGCAATCAGCGTAGGAATCAACACGGGGAACAGCATCTCCAACTTATCCTAGGTCATACACCCGTCAGAAAGCAGACATTCTCTTATCTTACCCCGAAAAGCCACTTGTCACCACGATGATCTTTCGAAGAGCCCGAGGGCAGTTCCCAAGCTGTTATCAAGTTGACGCAGATCTTCCAGTGGTATAGGAATCGTATAAACGATTGCCTTGGCTCCGATATGCTCCTGAAATATGTTGAAGACTTTCGCCGCTGCCGTCCTGACGGTCGCATCGTCATCAACAAACGAGAACCAGACCATATTGGTAATTAGCCCTTGCGCTGCGTATCGGCCATGCTCTGTAAAACCGTCAACATGGGGGGAAACAATATTAGAGGAGATATATAGACCCTAATGATACCCGACAGCATATTGCCGGGTATGTGCAAGTGGGTTAGGCAATGAGACCGAATATTGCAAAATCGGAATGATCTCGCCCAAATTCTTTTCTGCCAAAGTTGCGATACATGGTAATTGCCTCATCCCCCACGATTCGCACGGTGCCTGCCGCTCAGCTTCTTCCTGGGATTCTCTTTCAGTAGTCTGGGACCCAGCTCGTCTATGAGGCTGCTCATAGACGGGCTGGGTCCCAGACTACTCTTTCGGGTCTGCAGACGGATTAGCCACGTCGTGCCCTCAGGATATATGGCAATGGGGCTATCCAGGCTCCACGTCGCACCCATCCCATCGCCTTCATTCAACCTTTCCCGTACCACTGAGGGACCTACACAAGTCATGCCAGCGATGCACTCAATTGGGCACACTCGCAAGTCATCGTCGCGGTGAACGCTCGCGACGACAATCATTCCGAGAGGGAAATCAGGAAGGTGGACGACCTCTCGCTTCGTGTATGACGTGGGAGGTAAGGTGAGAGGGGAGGTCCATACGCATAACATGTAACTTGCGCATGTGAAGATCACGACTGAATGGACGGGAGCTGCACAAAGTTGTATCGTCAGAAACCTCATTCTCAGAGAGGGGACGCACTCTATTGGTCTCCCAGGCATGCTTGCTTCACCTTCAACATCTGGAGCGTCCACGTTGCTGCCCTTTTCTTCATCCTCGCACGCTGCACGCTTGAACCGCGTGAACGCCCAATCATTGTGTAGGAATGAATTTAGTCACCTTGACGTCTTCTGCAAGACCTTGATAGGAAACGATGAGGAAGTCTTCAAGCAGACCTGAAGCACGCAGAATCTCGTCGTCGAGCAAAGCACAAAAATTTGCTGTAATTTCACCTGCAAATGAGCCGCAAGCAAACCTATGAACCGAAATCGTTGAAAACGCACAAATTTGGGTCGTAGGTGGGGAATGTTGTAGTCTCCCTAAACCATACTCTCAACGATCGTTATGGATAGATCTGTCATAGGCGGGTGATATCTAGACAACTGCGTAACTCAAAGGGTCCTGGATGACTTTTACATCGATCGTGGTCTCGTGTCCGAAGCGTGATGCGGCTGGAACATACTACTGGGCATGCCGGCAGGGTATCCTCAGGATTGGGCAGTAAGACCACTGCATTGCCTTATTTTTAACTCGTGGTATACATGCTGCACCACTGAGCGCTTTCAAGTTCTCTCCATCAGTCTTTCCACCACGCACCTCTCTAAAGACTCTAACACAATCATGTCAAGCGTCACTCCACGACGATCTGACAACGACAGTCCTCAGCCATATCTAGCATTCTCGGTGCATGATCGCCAGATTCTGGGGCTTGCATTTCTCCCAGACGGACGACGAGTCGTCACCAGCTCTGATGACAGGACTATCAGGGTCTGGAACTTGGAAAACGGGGAGCAAGAAGGGATATCAATGGAACACGGGAACGAAATATTCAGCCTTGCTGTGACCCGGGAAGGCAAGAGGTTAATCAGTAGTGACGTGCATGGGAGCATCAAATTCTGGGATGTCAAATCGCACAAACTTGTCAAGGAACGGACTCACTCGCTGAGCTACCCCAGGATTGCCATCTCGCCGGATGATCGACTCATTGCGGTTAGCGACAACATCTACACTGTAAGAGGGAGACTAGTCACTAGGGTCACTGACAGACATGCCTTCTACGCCGGCACGAAAGTGGGTTCGGTGTCGTTCTCTCCCGACGGCGACAAACTCGCATGTGGCGCTGATGACGGCATCCGAGTCTATGACGTTGAGAGTAGCAAGCTCCTCCTTGGACCATTGAATGGCTACGCAGGTTGCTGTGTGCTGTGGTCACGTGATGGCAACAGGCTCTTCTCTGCCTCGCACGACGGAACGATTCGCTTTTGGAACTCCCATACAGGAAGACAAATCGGAAATTACTGGACCGGGCACACCAGCTGGATATTCTCTCTCTCCCTTTCCCCGGATGGATCGATCCTTGCAAGCGCGTCCGGGGATCGAACGGTTCGCTTCTGGGATGCAACTTCTGGTAGCCCCGTTGGACAACATCTACAACATTCTGAGGAACTAAGAGCAGTTTGTTTCTCCCCCTCTGGTGAATTCGTGGCGTCAGGAGGGCGGGATGGAAATATCTATTTGTGGCAGGTACCCCGGCTGAATTCTGTCGAAAGTCAGGTACTAGTGATACTCATTATATGTACCTCGGCATTCATACTCATCGCACCCACCACTCTCACAGACAAGCAATGTTATCCTCGACGCACCAAGCAACGCCATACAATCCACCCAAGTCCCTCTCTTCCCCCCACCTCCACCCTACTCTATGCGCAATCCCGGCACCGAACAAGTGTTAGATCTTGATTTTGATGTGAGCAATTGCGAATCATTACTCACCTCTCACTTGCTTATACTTCTTCAAGCCACTTACACCAACTCACCCGATCGGTTCTTCCTTGGTGCCTAATTCACGCCCCGCCCTTCCTGTACGGAACCCAAATCGTAGCAAATGTGCTTCGTTGGAAACATCGTCCATGTCTGATCAAGTGGATTTGCGGTCCATCCTTCCAAGCACCTCTCTCGAACCCGGGGAACGCCAACGCATATTTGAGCTCCGGCTACATAATTTGGTACGAGTGTGCATCTGTTGTCCACGCAGTTCACCGAATTTCTCGTAGGTTGATCTCGCAACTGCAGACGGACTGCGTGTCCCTTGTGACCTCGTCCCTTCAAGCATACCTCAGGGTGATTTGATGTCAGTTTATTCCTCATCATCAATCAACTTTATCCCCCTTGCATTAGGTGAATGTGCTGGAATCATCCGTTATTTGTCGTGGAGGAGGAATATTCCAAATATTTGAGTCTAGACCTGACACATCGCTCTCCTACAGGCCTGCTTCTCGGATCGAATCCTTGACCTCTATGTTCCGATCCACGACAAACGAGGAGCCTAAAAAGACCCGCAAGATTGATAAAATCAAACAGGAACTCGTCCACATGCTTCGTGAGTCATATCATTGCATGGAACACGTTTTCAAACAATCGACAACCAACGCATACAGGTGAAGTCGGGTTCAGGTTACCCAAAGATCGCCTCCCGTGGTCAACCCTCGAAGGAGAACTCCGGAAGCAAGGATACGTAATCGTCAACTGGCCAGATGGCATTGTTCGGGAGAAAGATAAAGGGGTATATAGCCTCGGTGCCGAGGAAGCGGATAGGCTTTATCATGCACTCTTTGAGGATGAACGGCGGGTTCGGTTCGTCCGTAGCGGCGAAGGTGAGTTCCTGAGCAATACGGCGCCGCCATCTAAACCCGCTACTAGAATCTGGAGATAACAACGATGGGGTCGCTTCATTGGCTAGTAACGGGTCTGGGTCGGATCGACCTCGTGAGGGTGATCGTTCCTGTATGGCAACAGCGGGAAAGGAGCCGAGGTTCAGGGTGATGACAGCGGAAGGATATCTACAGCACCCTCGGAAGAGGCGGTGTGTAGACTAGGCATGCATTTCACCCCCAACTTATCGTTTTATCAGGGATTACATGCATATGCCATGCCACAGTTGATGGATATGATAAGAGTGTGTTGACGGTGGCGCGGGCACGTGATAAACACATGCAACGCGTTTCAGTTCGTCAGAATTTTCAATGCCACCTTATCCGACCAGTCGTCTCGCACGCGCCACCAAGATGCATAGACATGGCCCACCATTGCATCAACTGGTTAATGCGACACCCCAGCCCAGAAAACGCCACTCTTGGCTCATGCTCGGGTGACGATCACGTGTACACCGTAGTGCCGAAAGAACTCGAGGTAAGGATTTCGTCCGTTACGACGCGCGGGCCCTTGCATCGCGTTCTACCGTGGTCTGATAGTATAGTATAAAAATACATATCCCGGATGTCCTCCAAACAACTATGGACAGGTCATACCAACGTCATACGCTCTCTCTCTCTCCCCAGATGGATCGATCCTTGACTCGGAGCGCGTCCAGGGATCGAACTGTTCGTTTCTGGGATGCAGCTTCTGGTAGCCCCGTTGGATAAGCATCTGCAACATTTTCGGGCCATAGTATACACGGTTTGTTTCTCTCCCTCCGGTGCATTCGTAGCGTCGGGAGCATTGGATGGAAAAATATATTTGTGGCGGGTACCTTGGTTGAATTCCGTCGAAAGTCAGGTAGTGACAATCATCATACGTGCCTCCGCATTCAACAGACAAGCCATATTATCCTCGACGCACCAAGCGTCACCATGCAATGCACCCAAGCACCTCTCTTCCCCCGTCACCACCACCACCCTACTGTATGCGCAAACCTTGCACTGAACAAGCATTGGATCACAATCTCGATGTGAGTAATATCGAGTCATCACTCTCTACACTTGCTTATGTTTCTTCATACCACCTCGACATGCCCTCCAGTTCAGGTCCGCACCGCAGCGTCCTTCCTCCCATTCCCACGCCCCCATCTTTGCGCTGTTTTCGCAGCTCGGCGCACCGGTGGCTGGGCTGTCGCATGTCCATATACCCGTGTCACCCTTGTTGATGATGAACGTTGAACAACGATAGTCGACGTGACACGTTCGTAGCATACGTTTCCAGATCCACTGCGCACGCCGTGCAAGCGCAAGCGTCGTGCGCAGTCGACGCTCGATGCAATGGAGAGCCCGATTGGAACGAAACAGGGACGGTTATCCCCTCCAGTCCATCCATGTCAAGGTCTCGGTAGGCTCGGGTACCCATCGCCGTTCAAGTACTGTTCATCTGAGTCATATCCCCGCCCTCAAACTCACCCGCGCACAGACGAGGACTGCGGGTGCGGGTAGGTATTGTCACACCACTTATCACCGACCGTCTTAGACGGAACATGTGACGACCTCGTATCAACATATCCCCACACCCTCATCCACGCCTGCCTCCGTACATCCGAGTGCCGGCGTGAGGAAATAGAGCCGACGCCGTCGTGCCAAAGCGGAGTACCTGACAGGCAGCGGTGCGTGCGGGGATCAAACTCAAGGGTAAGTGGAAAGCACGTCCTTTGGGGAACATACTGGAACTGTCTGACGATACGCGGAAGGTCCGTCCTACGAACAACGAGACTAATCGAAGATACTGAGCATGTTGCTTTTCAGAGGTACGATAAGGCGGAGTGTTTCGAATATTTGGAGGGATACCAATACAAAGGAGGCCATGTGTTGCATGGACTTTTTTTCAGTGGGCGCGAGCGCCTTATCGTTCCCGGAGAGTCGTGAGGCATAGGGATGATGCAATCTGTGTGTATTTTCCTCGAAATATATTACATGTCGTCCAACCGCCTCTTGGTAGGATGATTAACTAATACCTTGAGCTCTCATGTAGTGCAAGTGTCACATTCACCCAAATCGCACTAGCCAGAATGACATGCGACGACTTGGGCAGCTTTGCCTCAGAGTCGCTCAGAGGAAGGTGTGAAAAATTCAAGTGATGCAATGATCGACGCCAAAGGTCGGTCTCTTGGGCCAGAACCTCGGGGCCATGCCAACCCGACACTCCTGTGTCTTAGACTTTTGCCCAGTCGCTGGTCGCCCACACCGTCTCCGAAGGTGCCAGCACCATTGGGGCACCTCAGGACGTCTCTACCAGAACGAACGAAGGGCACGTTATTTTGACAACGTGAGCACCCAGTACGCATTCTAAGTACCGTCGCTCCCCGAATTTTTCCCACGCCGACACAGCGCACGATGGCGCCAGGATTGACGACGCCCGGCAGACTTTTGGTCCCACGCCCTGCTGTTGACCTATGGCGCCGTGCCACGAGCAAGCGGACGTTGAGAATCTGCTTTCGCAAGGACTGCCAGATTTTTTTGCCGTGTCGAACGCGACGTCTGAGAAGACCCCCAAGATGCTGCTGGATTGCGACCACGATGTTAGATTGAGGTGCCCAGCGCGTCGGTTCTTCGATCCAAAGAGCGCGCCGCCGTTCGCTGGGGTGGTGCACTCGAGCTACAGAGACGTCAAGGAGATGGAAGATGCACTAGGTGATGTGGTACAGAAGATCTCCGTCTGTCTTGCATCGGGAGGTGCAGTGCGTTGAATCCTGGGCCCGATAATATTTGCACCGACGAAGAGAGCCAGATAGCCTTTTCTAGCACGACTCTTATTCCTTCTACTCTCGACGACGCACGTTCATGTCTTGCGCGCGTTCCAGCTTCAGGCTACGTCGTACTATGGACAGCGATGACCGCGACACGCGCACGTCCAATTTTCTCCCACCGTATCGTCTTGATACCTGTTGATCCATCCGATCCATCCGATCCATCCGATCCCGTCGAGGGACACCAGGTGAGTCGTGGCCATAAGCTATCCCGTGCATTTCTGGACATGTACACTCTCACAGTGTTCTTCTTTTGCTTTACCAGACGCCGCAGAAACTTGATTAGGGCATCCATCGCGTCTATGAAGCACAGCCTGCGAAGTTGTCTCGACCGTACGTTAAATATTACATGGGCTGAGGGCTCAAAATCACAGCGCTAGTCCTGAGGGCTTGTGTGGAAGCGTCGCAACACCCACGAAGTGTCATTAGTTCAAGCGACTGTTATGCCCGCTCGTAATGGTGTGAACGTGATGAATGTCATTTCCGCCTCACAGGTACGATCACGCCCTGATCACCCTGCATGACATTGCGATGTACATTCTTCCATTTTCGGCCTTTCCAACGCCCGATCCAAGCAAGACCGCCTCCCATACTCCCGGTCCCTGCCAATGGAGTGCGAGATATGATCTTGCGCAGGATCATTGTGACATTTCCAACTTATTGGTTACCAAAATGAAACACAGCATCTTCATGCCATGACAAACAAATGTTGACTCGGAAACCGAGGTTCATTGATCATCAGTAGAGTCGAACGCAGAGCCTTGGGAAGTGGTGTACGGATAGTGAATGTCTTCCATCAGAGAGGGAACCTACCCTGAGTGCTTACCGCAAGCATGCACGGAACATGGGGCTGAGGGTGTAGCGCGCGAGGCTGAGCAATAGTAGCGTAAATAAAGCCATCTAGGCAATGTGCCATGATGGCACATGGGACACTATTGATGAGAATAAGTCATAGCGCCTAAAAGCTCCACCCGCGGAGATATCGCCAATTCTGTGCGCGTTTCCATACTGTTAATATCGTATCCACGTCAGGACCCTTTTGGAAGGCGAGGTTCGATATATCAAAGTGCTGAGGGGAATCATGCGGCTGGTGGTCGATTGAACTATGACTTGATAGCGCCCGTCGTGGCACTTAAGTAGCTCAGTTCGGCCTAGCAATCGATGGTAATTCACGCTGACCTCCATAGTGTTATGACATACCTGGTGTTCGTCCTTCTCTGTCTTACCCATCTCGTCCAAGGAACTTCGACCAACTCGACGAGCTCCAGCTGTCCGCCCCCAGATGGGAGCGTTCGGAGCGTCTGGGGCATAGTGGGGACGTGTGGGCTTACCTTGTTCATTTGTGTGTGGCACACAGTCCATCCCGACGTTCCTAGCGATCAAGACCAGTACAAACACTTCTACATGAGGCAGCCATGGATCTTCATGACATCCTTTATCGCCCCGGAGGCGGTGGTTGCGTACGCCGGTAAGGAATGGTGCGAAGCTCATCGTAAAGTTAAAGAGTTTCGTGGTACGTTCTCCCTGCAGTTTACCCTTATTTGACATCTGAATGATCTCGGGATTATATTGTCAGTCCAGGGATATGAATGGTCGCCGATGCACAGCCACTTTGTGGAAATGGGTGGTTTTTCTTATCGTGCCGACAAAGGGAGTCTGTCTCGGGAAACGCTTGCATCTTACCAATTCCTCAAGCTTTGCAAGGAAGGGAAAATTGCAAATCCGTTCATCACGAAAAAGCAAATCAGGGACAAAAGCAAATCAGATTCGCGGGGAAAGGCCATCTTTGGGCTCCAACTGTTCTGGTTCACGCTACAAGTTGTTGCTCGTGGTACGAGCGGTCTCGCGATCACACTGGTCGAACTTGATACGGTGTGCATGTCTGCACTTGCCCTCCTATATCTGTTCTTTTGGTGGGACAAGCCACTCCGCCCTGGTTGTCCCCATATTTTCTGTCGAACTCAAGAGGCAAAAGAATACTCACAAGAGGAATTGTATGCGTTTTACTATCCAATATTGCAGAATCCATATGGAAATGACCACGTTTTTCAGGTCGAAAGCATGGAAGGCGGAACCCAGCTCTTTGTGTACGTTAATCGCCTACATACGCAAAGGGCTATCGATCGCCGACGAGGAAAAACCCTCCGCTGTTCGTACTCTCCGAGTCTGTTTCATATTGATAGCTGAACAACCTCTGAGTAGCCTCGTCATCCTAAACCCGGAAGACTGGCAGGTATGATTGAAGACATGAACCCTGTTAATGTCCAGCTTTTTGCACTTTACATGACCTGGATTATCCTTGGAGGGCTACACCTGATCGCATGGAACTGGGACTTTCCGACAGTGGTGGAGAGGATCATATGGCGTGTCGCATCACTGATTCTGGCAGCATCTCCACTAGCCATGACCATTGCCGCGTGGCTCGAGAGATTTGGACTCAGTTCCGACGTTATAACATATGTTTTAGGCACTTTAGGTCTCGCATCCCGGCTGCTCCTCGTGGGACTGATGCTTGCGAGCCTTCGTGCGCTACCTTGTTCCGCTCACGAGACAGTTTCCTGGACGTCATATATCCCTCATCTTTAGCTTATCGCACTGCACTCGAGCACATATATTACTATATATTTTGTGTATGCAACCTTTTCGCATTATATAATTTCCCCTTGATGCTACCACAGCTGTGATCCACACTCCTTCCCCAAAGTTTCCTCCTCGTACTAACCCCCATCAGCGGGAAGTCCAAGTGTGCAATGACATCCATCGCTGAAGAAACTCCGTCTCGACATGCTCAACCCTATCGCGTCCAAGTCAAAAGAGCCACCATCCATGCAAACACGGGGTCCCTCGCTTCCATCACACCCCGTTCCAAGTACTGCGTCATATATTCTTACCCCACAGCATATACTGATGTCGCCTTAGAATCGAAATTTATATTCATCAACACTCTACCTGTTATGTCCACATGCACGTCCCACTCTCACCAACATCGCCGTCCATTGCGTCCTTGATCCCTTACAGTCCGTGAAAACCATATTGTGCTGTTAAAGCACACGAGATGAGTTGAGGCTGAGAGTCGACGCATGTAATTCGTTGAGTGTTCTATTTGCATCGTCAGAGTTGGATATCACGGAAACCTCTACATATGCGCGATCTGACTGAGAGCACGATATGCAGCACTTATCAGCACTATGCTGACTGGCAGCACATAGCCTAGTAGGTGAGGCAACATGGGCTCAGCGGGCCTGAATGCAACGCCTTGTAATCATACAGTTTTGCCTCAGAGGAAGGTGTGAAAAAGGTGAGTCTTTGTATGACCTGTACTCGCTCCTAGTAGGACTTGCTGAGGATGGCTCACTGCTATATCCCTCTCTGAGACACTTGGAGTCCGACGGATCTGCATTAGCGCGAAGAAAGCAAACAGGGTATATACAGAATACTTGAATACAGCAGAATATGAGGACCTAGAGATGTGGAATATAGGCTGTCCAAGGGACAGTATGGTGAGCGGAACAAGGTAGCGCACGAAGGCTAGCAAGCATTAATCCCACCAGCAACACCCGGGACGCGACACCTACAGTGAGTGCACAACGGAGGAATATCTCAACAACAGCTCTCGAGTCCCTCTCTTCCCGGGCCCATCCCACACTGTTGAAGGTGGAAGCCAAGAGCCACACAGAAATGACAGCGAGTGGAGTTCCTGCCAAAACAAGTGACGCAACATGCCACATAGTCCTCTCCATCTTCGTCGGAAAATCAGAGTTCCATGCGGTCAGGTGCATTACTCCAAGAATGACCCAGGATGAACAAAGTGAAAGGCGCCTGACAGTGTCCCCATCAACAGCCGTGGTTTTGCCCACTTTAGAATGGGCTCGCTTGCCCTAATCATTGAGATTGATTGATCAGTTATCAAGGTAACAAACTTGGAGGATACGAACATTCGTGTCCACCAGGGGTTTTTTTTCCTCATCAATACTCGCTCGAGTGTTCCGTCTGCTGACGATGCGGGTCATTGATGTGTACAGAGAGCTGGGTTCCGACTTCCATGCAGTTGACCTATATATCAAGCAGTCGTTTTAGTATGACTCCTTCTATATAATAAACACGTACAAGTTCGTTTGTGAATCTGGTTCTACATTCTGTGGTGGATAGAAAATATGGGTACATTCAACATGGAGTGGTTTGTCACGCCACAAGAAAAGGTATGAAACCGTGAGGGCAGCCATTGAAACCGTGTCAAGCTCGACCAGTGTAACCGCGAAACCATTCAAACTACGAGCCACAACCTGTATTGCGAACCAGAACAACTGAACGGCGAGAAGGGCCTTGCCTAGCAAATCTGATTTGCTCTTGTCTTTGATCTCCTTCGCTGTAATTTCCGGATTTGCAATTTTACCCGCCTCGCAAAGCTGGAGGAATTCGAGGCTCTTGATCGTGCGTAAATGACCTTCGTTCTCATGATAAGCAAGACCACCCATTTCCGCGAAGTAGCTGTGCGTCATTGACCATTCATAACCCTTTTCTGACAACATTCAAGGTTCCGAGATCCGTCAGCCACTTCAAACCGGCTTATCGACTGTCGGAGAGGCGTACCACGAAACTCTATGACATTGCTTTGAGCCTGCCACCATTCTTCACTGGCTTTCCCAACCACCACCTCCGGGGCAAAGAAGGTCAACAGGATGGAGTACAGCCTTTCCCACCAGGCCTTGTACCACTTTTTATCGGGTTCAGGAAGTGGGGGGTGCATCGCATGCCATATGCAAACCAACAATGTCGTCCCGCAGCTGTACAATATTCCCCAGACGCTGCGAGCAGTCCCATCCGTTGGCGGGCAGCTGGAGCTTGTCGTATCGGTGGAGGCTCCTTGGACGAGCAGAGAAAGAGAGAGCAAAATGAACAGCAGATGGATCATAGCAAGACGGGTCAGCGTGGATTACTATCGGTTGCAGGGCTCGAGCGAGCTTAATACACCAGTGCCCCATTCCCTCCTTTTCTGATCCCACATGCGAAATGCCCACTTTCCAATCATCTATCCCAGCCGCATACTTCCCTGAGCGCTTCGATAAGGTTCGGACCTCGCATTCCACCAGGGCACTTCTGTGAACGCAATAATGATGGGCCGGAAATGTGCACGAATTGGCGATATTATCGTGGGTAGAGCTTTAGGACTTCCTCATCAAGATTTATACTCACTATGCATTCAAATATTCAATCTTTGGATTTCCATCAATCTTCCACACAGGAACGTCTCTGCCTCTGATTCCACTGCATTGCACAAAGTTGAGTTGATTTACGTTACTCATTACCCAGCCTCGCACTCTGCCCAGCATCTGCCTCGCGGTCTGCAATATGCCCGTAATAAGATTTGGGTGGGTTCTCACAATCATGTCAAGCGTCACTCCACGACGATCTGACAACGGTAGTCCTCAGCCACACCTGGTAGTCTTGGCGAATGATCGCCCAATTCGGGGGCTCACGTTCCTCCTAGACGGACGACGAGTTGTCACCAGCTCTGATGACAGGACTGTCAGGGTCTGGAATTTGGAAAATGGGGAGCAAGAAGGGAGATCGATGTTTTGGGCATGAGAGCGAAATAATGGGGCTTGCAGTGACCCAGGAAGGCGCGAGACATGACACATTACTCTCCTACAGGCCTGCTTCCCAGATCGAATCTCCGACCTCCGCATTCCGATCCACGACAAGCGAGGACCTTGAAAAGACCTGCAAGATTGATGAAATCGAACGGAAACTCATCCAGATGCTTCGTGAGTCATACCATCGCATAGAACATGTTTTCAACCAGTTGACCACCCCGCATACAGGCGAAATCGGATTCAGGTTACCCAAAGATCGCCTCCCATGGTCCACCCTCGAGGAGAGCTCCAGAAGCAAGGATACGCAATCATCAACTGGCCGGATGGGATTGTTCGGGAGAGATAAAGCCTTGGTGCCGAGGAAGCGGACAGGCTTTATCATGCACTTTTTATGGATGAACAGCGGGTTCGGTTCGTCCGTAGGGTCGAAGGTAAGTTGCTGAGCAATACAGCACTGCCATCTAAACCCGCTACCAGAATCTGGAGATAGTAACGACAGGACGGCTTCGTTGGCTAGCGGGTCTGGGTCGGGTAGACCTCAGGAGGATGATCGTTCCCATATGGCAACGGCGGGAAAGCAGCCCAGGTTCAGGGTAACGACAGCGGAAGGATATTTACAACACCCTCGGAAGAGGCGGCGTGTGGATCAGCAATCCAAATCACTCGTTTGATCAGGGATTATATGCCGTGCCATGACTTCTGTTGCACGGACTGTCGCGAGCACGGGATAAACGGGTGCAACGCGTACGATGTCTGGGCTTAGGTGGCTCCCTGGCTACGATAAAGCCCCTCACCGATGGGACGCGGAACAGAGGTTCTGCGTTTCCCATCGGATCTGTGCTGGCGTCGGAGAACCGGGACCTCGCGTGCCCCGGTAGTGGTGCTCCCACTCGATCAGGAGGCGTCCCTCCTCACTCCCACCTATATCCCACTCGGTCAACCACCCCTTACGGCGGGCGCTCCCAGGATTGCCTGCCCCTCGTGCACAGTGCTCGGCCAACTCCCCGGATGCATGGTGTAGCGGTAGTATTCTATAGCTCTGCTCGGAAGGGAAGCGGTCGGGGTAGCGGTAAGCCCCATGACGAGACCCTCTGCAAGGTCGAAACCGCACCCTCTCCGCTCTCCCCTAGCTGCCCCTAGCTGCATCGTCCAGGCCTGGACTTTCGGGGAAGGGCGCCTGCCTAGCTCCACAAACAGGACGACACCCCGACACCCCAATCACCCAACATAATCACCCAAACTGTCATAATTTCCAATGCCCGACACGATTTGCGCTGCTTTTCTGACTGGTCATCTCAAACAGGCCACCAAGACGATAGCATAGGCATGGTCCACCATTGCATCGAGTGAACTTCAACACCCCCAGCCCGGAAAATGCTACTCTTGGTCCTCACTCGAGGTGATGATCACATGTACACCGTCATGCCAAAAGAACTCGAGGTAACGATCTCGTCCCTATGGCGCACAGGTCGTCGCGTCACACCGACCGTTGGCTGACCGTGTCGTAGGCCCTAGAACAAGTAGCCAGGAGAGAATTCGACCTGGGCGACATCGAAAACACATTTTCGTCCGCTTGAGCGAACCTTTGTAACGGGGCACCAGCGAGGCTCACGGAAGCGCGAGCAGGTAGGCGGGGAGCGACATGCACACTTTTCAGGTGGCACTCCGCACGCACTGCGTTTGAATGCTCTCTTTGAATTCCACCTTTGATGACACCGAGGGTCCCCACTCTTATCTCCAGGTGTGTTACTCGCAACTGTGAGTCGTCCTGGAATGATGGTTTACAGGACGAAATAGTCGACCTACAAAGTGGTCAAGTATGCGCTCGAGTATTTGTTTGCAATGTAGGGAGGACCTGTGGGAGCATGTCATTGAGGAACGTCAAAAGGTAGGTCACCTCATTTTGTTCTCTATCTGATGTACTCGTGCCTCTGCCAATAGCTTGTGTCACGGTGAAGGTGGCGCGTCCTAGGATCCATGTTCTGGTCTCACTGCTTGTCTTCCCTCCCAATCTCTACCTACTGGATCGCTCGACGGACTAGATTCTTTTCTACTTTGCTACCAGGGTCACATTAATCGCCGAATTTATTTCCTGGACTCGCTCTCCAAGTCAAACTTGCTTGAAAAGGACAGCAATCACCGCCCGCTGAGTCTTCGTACATCCCCCACCATGCCCATACCTTGCTTGTTCGGGCCGCATATGACTCTATATCGACTAGGTCTCCCCAGACCTCCGTTTAGATTGTCGAATGTATCGTCCTGGCCCAACGACAGGGTCTTACCAATCTCACGAGCGTGAAACGAGTTTGATCTTGGACCCACCCATGCTTATTTGCTCATCGTGTTTCTCAGATGTGAATCCTCGAAAATTGGTGCACGAAACGGCTCATCGAGGCTCGATGGGTCGATAAAGTGATGCAGGTACTCTCTTCCAGGCAAACTCAAGCTGCCGAGACGTTGGTAGCTCTCCACTGCAGTAAGTTCGGGACCAGGTTTGGGCTTGGGGTTCATAGGCTATACCATCCATGCATTTGCCCCGTTTCTCCCACTCGGAAGGAGGGAAGTGCCGAGTTGACATCGGTCATCGAGTATATGAATGAGTGACAGGCGACAAATGAGGATGTTGTGGAGGCAGCGACAGAGGAGAGGGTGTTGTTATCCACATTTGGGGCGACGTGCGGCGGGGGTGTGTGGGGGACGGGGACAAGGGAAAGGGGATGGAAAGAGGGTAGTGGAGGAATTGGCAGTGGGGAAGGATGGAGAGAAGTCGATAGATCTGTCGTAGGCGAGTGGTATTGTATGTTAGATAAGCGTGATAAACGACCCTAGATGGCCATGAAATCAATCACAAGCAAGCTGAAATGCCAGTGCCGGCGTCTGTCTTGGTATGATGAATATCGGGCAGATGGCAGCCGGGTTGCTCTGATAGTCAGCAATACGTCGGAAAATTTCATACAAGCGCACAGAGGAGTTATAAATCGATCAAGATGACGATTCTGCCAGGCGAGCAATGTAGTCGCGATCCTGCTGGTTCGTACCAGGCATCACACTTGTGAATCAGGTTTGGGCAAGGGAACGCGGTATCACATTACCTCACTGCTACCTCATGGTACGTATGCTGTAGTAGTTTATATGGTGTTGAACATCTTCCCTTGATCAATATTTTCACCACAAACCTTTCAAACTCGTCGACTCGTCGAAACCAAGGCCGCAACCAACCAACACAATCATGTCAAGCGTCACTCTACGACGATCTGACAATGATACTCCCCAGCCACACCTGGCAGTCTCGGCGCATGATCGCCCAATTTTTGGGCTCGCTTTTCTCCCAGATGGACAACGAGCCGTCACCAGCTCCGATGACATGACTATCAGGGTCTGGAATGTGGAAAGCGGGGAACAAGAATGGAAATCGATGGAGCACGGGAACAAAATATTCAAGCTTGCTGTGACCCGGCATGGCACGAAGGTCATTGGCGCTGACGGGAGTGGGAGGATCAAAGTGTGGGACGTCGAATCGCATGAAGTTGTTCAGGAGTGGATGGAATCGACCTCCTACCCCAGGATTGCCATCTCACCGGATGATCAACTCGTCGCTGTTGGTAACGGGAGCGTGGCTATTTACACCATGGAAGGGAGACAGGTGTTTTACGCAGAGTAGTTGGTGAAAGTAATGAGGTCGGGAGAGCTCAGACGAGATGGTGAGGGAC
>QGOI01012402.1:0-17799 GCA_003313885.1 Boletus sp. MG55 | reverse complement strand
TGGGCACCCTCTCCGGTCCACGTTGTTGAGCAACATTGCAAATTATCTCTCCACTCGGTACCAGCAGCTCGGGGGAATGGCAGACTTGGACGAGGCCATTGCCCTCGGGCGAGAAGCTCTCGACCTTTGCCCACAAGGGCACCCTCTCCGGTCAACGTTTTTGAACAATGTTGCACTTTATCTGTCCACTCGGTACCGGCAACTCAGGGGAATACCAGACCTGGAGGGGGCCATTGCCCTCGGGGGTGAAGCTCTCGACCTTTGCCCACAAGGGCACCCTCTCCGGTCAACGGTTTTGAACAATGTTGCACTTTATCTGTCCACTCGATACCAGCAGCTCGGTGGAATGGCAGACCTGGACGAGGCCATGGTCCTCGGGTAGGCAGCACTCGACCTTTGCTCACGCGGGCACCCAGACCGGTCGATCTTTTTGAGCAACGTTGCACTTTATCTCTCCACTCGGTACGAGCAACTCAGGGGGATGGCAGACCTAGATGAGGCCATCGTTGTCGCGCGAGAAGCACTCGAACTGCGTCCATACGACCACCCTTCCCGGTCATGGTCATTGCATGACCTCGCATACTACCTCCGAACTCGGTTCACGCAGTCCAATCAGCTACAGGACCAGGAAAACCTATTCAATCTGTACACCGAGCTGACCCATGTACCACAAATGGTATCCTTAGTCGATCTATCCGCTGCCAAGGCATGGGTCAATGCAGCCGAAGATTTCCATCACCGTACGACTCTTCTTGCATATGAAACATCCCTTCGATTACTTATTCAGTATCTTACCACTCTGCCCTCATTACCTGATCATCTACCCCTACTCAAGCAGCGTACGTCATCACTTGCAGTTGATGCCCTCTCAGCTTGTCTTCGCAACTGCCATCCTGAGAAGGCAGTCGAGCTGCTAGAACAGGGAAGGGGTGTCTTTTGGAACCTGATCACTCGCCTGCGCTCCCCACTAGACGACGTCATCGCATCTGGCCCGGCAGGAAAGACCCTGGCAGACGAATTCACTCGACTGACCTCGTTTATTCGCGATGCAATGGGTGCACTTGGTCCTGATCAGCACGATCGGCTGTGTCATCTCAACTTCGAAATGGAGAGTGTAGTGACCAATATCCGCAAGTTACCCGGTCTTGAACGTTTCCTCCTCCCAACTCTCTTCTCCGATTTGCAGCGCGCAGCCAGCTGTGGACCTGTCATCATCGTGAATGCGAGCCAGTATACCTGCGATGCACTCATTGTCTTTGTCGACCGACATCCAGTTCATATTCCATTACAAATCACAAAAGGTCATGTTCGAGACCTGTCGTCGGAGGTTCAATCCTTGACTTTGCGTGCGAAGACGATGGACGTGAGGAGAGATCTCGGTCGCATGCTGCGAGAACTCTGGGATGAGGTTGTCTCCCCGATCGTTGACCTCCTTCGGACGATACTACCAGCCCGGTCTCGTATCTGGTGGTGCCCCACTGCCGAGTTCTCTCTTTTACCGTTGCATGCTGCTGGACCGTATCGGAGGGGCCAGCATAATCTTTCCCATCTGTACATCTCATCATACACTCCCACCCTCACTGCCCTCATTCGTGCTAGACGCCATGTTCCACTGGGTTCTGCGACAGAAGGGAAACATTTTGTTGCTATAGGTCAAGCGACAGCCATCGGCATGCGTCAACTTGTTTCCGTCGAGAGCGAACTCGCCATCATCGGTCAGCGTATGGAAGGTCTTGCCACATTCACACAGATCGAGGGTCCGGAACCGTGTATGTCGCGGGTCTCTGAAGAACTGATGAAGAACGAGTGGGTTCACCTTGCATGTCACGGTCTCGCAAACCGGAAACACCCATTCGACTCGGCGTTTGCTCTCCACGACGGACACTTTACTATCCAACACATCATGCTGCATGACTTGGAGAATGCCGAATTTGCATACCTCTCTGCATGTCATACGACTGTCGGGGACGAGGAGAGTCCAGATGAAGTAATCCATCTTGCTTCGGCGATGCAGTTCGCTGGATTTCGGTCGGTTATTGGGACAATGTGGGCCGTGGACGATGCTGAGACGAACAAGATCACATCCAGGTTTTACGAGAATATGGTGGACGAGTCGGGCTGTCTGGATCATAGCCGTGCGGCATATGCACTGAACAAGACGATGAACACATTGACGGGTATACCATTAGATCAACGGATTCTCTATGTACATATCGGTGCCTAGTTTACATCTTCGTTTGCTGTCACCTTCCTTTGCTTTGCTTATATTGAACCTGTTCGGATATTTTATGACCCGTCGGGTTTTTATTCTGCACATTCATGAATATTCGACGGCGGAAGTCCTGTGGACATGGGGTTGCTTCTCACGAACAGGATGAGACCTTGTCGTCTGATTTCAAAGGCATCAACGGCGAACTGCGGTGCCAGCCTTGTCAGTCTTGCCATTTGGGGAATGTTCGGAAGAGTCCACGCAAGGGATCTCCCAGGTGTCCGCAAGTATTTGTCGTGACGGGAGGATGCACCTCTAGATTTCCTGGAAGTTGGAGTAAATGTGAAAGTTGCGCTCCGCAGATTCCACACTGCACTGCCACAAATGGCCATTTTGTCGGCTCGATTTAGCAAGAGCAAGTACTGCCACTGAGAGTGGCGCGTCCTCTCTTCAGTCTTTCCTTCGTGCACGCTCGCCAGCGTTCCATAACGCATCTCTCTCAATTGGAATCACGCGTCCCAGTAAGCTGAATAGTACGACAGTTCCTTTGTGGCATCCTAAACCACTGAACGTTGCTTCAGGAATGATACCCTGCCACGGTATCGTGTTTGATTTCTACACGGGTGTTTACACCCACTCGCGTAGAGGGTGCACGCGATTATTCTGCAGCTCCGCCGACCTTTTGACGATTCGGCATGCCACTCCCACAATGTCGGTCAGCGATCAGGTTATCAGTATTGTTCTCGTGGATAAATGATTCGCAGACTAGTATGACGCGACGCGACCTCGGCCTATGCCATCATGATCCCTTGCCACTGTCCCGAACGTTGTACAAATATCATCTTGACGACTGGGGCAAGCGTTTCCAATGATCCGACGATCGTAGTATTTGCAGCCTCAGATCGCGATCTTCACCTCACTTTCCAACTAGGTGATTTTTCATACCACGAGCATAAAATAGGTCGGCCCAGGTTCTGAGTATACGGCGTTGGTGCTAGACTAACATCCGTCTATAACACGGGCGTCTAGGTAAGCACATCACAAGTGACAGGCCTACCTCGCGACACGTCCTTCTCCGTCTCCCAGTCACTGATGACGAAATACAGGCTAATAGCGTCGTCCTCCCCGACAATCAACAAGGAGGGATCACATGTGCCATTTTATCCCTCTATTCACACAAGACATCCATTCCGATTCATCCATATCTTTGGTGAATGCATAAGTCTCTCGGTATCCCCCACGCATTCAAATCATACCAATTCGATGCGTTTGCGATACCGATTGATGACGCACCGTTTTTCAGGAGTCAAATGGCACATGTGAACACAAGAAACTGTCATGTGCTAGGGGAACGGAGTAGTGCTAACCCCCCCCATCCTAGCAGCCTGGGTAACAGTCTAAGCCATGGTACGTTGGCACTGATACCAATCATTAGATCAGCTCGTCCGTCTAGTATCAGGGTAGAAGATATATCCCGCATTCGCGTCACCATTGATTATTTTCACAGCACGTACGCTCCTCTACCAGGCCGAAACCGCCGATCAGGAGTCAACAAGGTCGCACTCTCAGATCTGAAGGGGCAGGAATGCCAGTACTTTCTGTGTACAAAAACATGAATTCCTTCCCGATCGAAAACCAGCTTCGAGCAGAATTGCAGGAATACCACGAAGACAATACAGAAGATACAACAGAGTCAGAGCAAGATACTATTGATACACTGTCGACACCACGAATGCAGTCCGTTCTAGGTCACTGCTACGTCTTCGACGCCTATTCGTACGTACACCCCTCCCCATTATCCACGACGCCCCTCGCAACACCCTCTCAGGCAACTCCCACTTTCCATGCTACTTCCACAACTTCCATCGGCGGGACTCATAGATTGCGCTGCCATGCAAATGTCACCGGTGATGAAGCAAAGCCGGGACGTTACATAGGCTGGATGAGCGCACCCCGTCATACGGGATGTGTCACCATGATCTCGAGGATGGAAGACTTTGGACGAACGGCAAGCTGGACGGGAAATCCAACGTCCGGTTGGCGTGGTCTCCAGAGTGGTGGTCGATGCTCTCACACGGTTTGCGGGTTACACCAAAATGGAGGTTCACGATCTGCGCAATGGCCGCAACGGTGTCATAGCCTGTCGGTCATTTTGAGCTCGGTCGGTGGGTTCAGCAGACAGAAAAACACTCACCGACGACCCATATAAGAATGTTTGTGATACAAGTACAGCGTCGGTCACGAAAACCTGATGGTGGGTATATGACAAAGTTTGTCGCAGGTTAACCCTCTTGAGGCCAGTCCCAGCGTAGTCGCTTGGGATCGCCTAGTCTGGAGAAATAATGACTCGAATAAGGATAAATAAATAAGGTGAGCGACTGTCAACCGTCGAACACAGTCTGTTGGTAAGCCGAAATTTTAGCCTTGTCCATACGTTGGGTCGAATAGCTCACCAAACTATGTTATGTGAAACTCAATATACAATACAGAAACCATACGACGTAGTGTGCATGTCCACGTAATCCAGAGCATCAGACGCGAAGTACTTGGTGTTGGGAGGGTCGGCGGTTGATAGAGGTGATGATACGAAGGTGTCCAGTAAGTTATAGTCATCCATGGTATCGCTGAGTGGGCAGATCTGGAAATGGGGGCCGGAAAACATTGTAGCTATACCTGCAGTAGAATCCGCTCTTATATTGACCTGACAGCACATTGCGAGAGGATACGTAGCCATTGTTCAAGGCTTACACAATTACGAAGCTGCCAGTTCTTATTCAACGCCGTTTACGGCATGATTCAGGCGATATGTTTGCCGAGGAAAACGTGATCAGCGAGCGAGCGATGTCTCAAAAATGTCAAGGCCAAATATCCGTTGACCAAACAACTTACGTAACTACAGCAAGCCTACAGCAGCGCGTTTTCCTTGCAGAGGTAAATTCGATTACGATTACGATTGTTTCAGATTCTTGCAGTGCCAGTCAGGATATGTTCCGCTTTCACTTCAGTTTGGAGGATAGTCTAGACGAGGAAGCAGTGCCTCCTGATCAAGGGTACCATGCGCCTTCAATCCCTGTGCAAACTGGCGTACCTTGCTCCGAAATCGATCTCGATTCACTGGTATGCACCGCGTATTCCCCTCGTCCCTCCGTCTACCCTCACTCAAGTCTAGCTAGAAGCGTTGCCGACCCAACTATCTTACTCCTTCGTCTCTGCTCCGTCGCCCGATGGTCACAGTCCCGACCTGAAGCTTGCACGCCGAGACCTGTTCGATGCGCGGTTTCAGCTCATCTCCGAGGGAACGGGCGACCCAGATCCCGCGCGTCAAGCATCCGGGTCCGACCCCAGTTTCGCATCAGCCCTTGAATTCATCGATAATCCTTCGGATCTCGTCCCTCTTGTTTACGAGGGCGGCTTGAAAACGTGGGAGTGTAGCCTCGATCTGGCTGGCTGTCTCAGACGCGACGGACACGCCGCCAACGTCAAGGGCCGACGCGTGTTGGAGGTAATGATAATAATTTATCGTCTTGTTCATGATCGCTCCATTGTTGACCCGAATGATCTGCATAGCTAGGATGCGGAACGGCGATTCCGACGCTCTGTATTCTTCAGGACATATTTTCATCTCCATCAGCCGATAACACCGAGACACACGTTCACCTACAAGACTACAATGCCTCCGTTCTGCAATTGGTAACTTTGCCGAACGTCGTCCTCGCTTGGTGTAAGTGATCTCCGCTACCCAGCTTGCCATCAAGGTCTCACTTCTCCCCCTTCAATTCGCCACGACTCTCCAGATACCTCGGCGGCTGCAGAAGCCTACCGCAGCTCAGAAGCTCACGCATCCGACGACGTCGACACGGAGTTGCACATCACGCCCCAGCTGCTTCAGGCGTTCAAAACATCGCTACGCGATCACGGACTCTGTCTCCGCTTCTTTTCCGGTTCGTGGGACACGTTTGACCTGCGTCAAACCGGAGGACCCTACCACCTCGTCCTCACTTCCGAAACCATATATCACCCAAGCAGTCTCCCGAGTCTGATTCGCATCATGCGGGATGCGTGCTCTGGGGGACACGAATATTGTTGTCTCGTTGCGGCAAAAACGGTTTATTTCGGTGTCGGAGGTGGCATTGCCGAGTTTGTCCGGTGTGTAGAGTCGATCGTGTGCGAACGAGGGGATAATGGTCAAGTAGAGACGATCTGGGAAAAGTCGACGGGCGTCAGTAGGAGAGTGATGCGCGTTCGGTGGACGTGAGATTAACGAAAGGGAAAGAACGTGTGTAGGATGGCACTGTGCACGAAATTTGTTGGGGTTGGCAACACATTTGTTCAGTCTCCACCACACCAGGCTTGCTCACCAGCATGTCTTACTCGGCAGAGGGTAAACGGGAAAGTGGGCAGGGGACATGGGTGGAGGTGTGGGTGAACGTGTGTGGTTGTCAAGATAATGAGGAGAGCTGGTAAACCCAAGACGGGGAGTCAGAAGATGCGTGGTGTACACTGGCAGAAGCTACCTGAGATTGTATTAGTAGGAGGCGGTTGCGCAAACACCGTTGAACAAAGGCCTCGCTCACCACCGGCACCACCCACTGAGACATGTACAACATTCGAGGGCAAAAAGTGTGGACAAATCCGGACTCGAACCGGAGACCCCCCGCATTCAGCACCATGCTAAGCGGATGTGATAACCAGCTACACCATATGCCCGACGACAATTTATGCCACAAAACACATCACGATTCTCTCCAGACTCTCGATGCGCTTGGAGGTCTTTCCATTAGATAGCACACTACTACAGATACGACCTTGGCACCCTGAGCCCCACATCACCCAGCGAGCGCCGATACACTACACGAGACAAAAAAAGCGAACAAGACGACGTCACCAAGGCACAGCAAGCCCACTCCAATCCCTCGCAACCGCAATCCTCTCCGTCCCGATCTGCCGCGTCATCTCCTGCTGTCCCTGTATACCCAACTCCTCAAACATCTCGAGCAATTGGCCGTCCAAGACGCCTTTGAACAGCGGTTTCGAGATGCCGTCGTTGCGAACGATCCTGATGAACCATGTCAGGTGACCGTCGACGCGAGATCGGGGTAGGGTGGCCTTACCGGTATGCTCTAGGATTGAGACCCGCGACATGCTGGACGTTGCGGACCAGTTGACCCTGGAGGAGATGTAAGCGTTTGAAAGCGCCTTCATCAACGGGCGTCAATGCGGACAACGAGCCGTCCGTGAAGCCTGGAAAAGAGACAGGTCATGAGCGTCGTGCATGTCGCAGAGCAAAATGGAGCATACCAGCGATGAGCTTGGCCTGCGGGATCTCATTGTCCTCTTTCGTTCGCCGCGCGATCGTGCGCGACGCTCGACACTCCTTGTGGCAGTGGAACTCGGTGTGACACAGGAGATGTTGACCACCTCTCGACTCGGGATCTAAACCAGACAAGGATCAACGTCAAAATCAACAAGTCGACTCGAAAGGAGAGCGTACCGCTCGGATCGTAAGTGAGCATACGCAACACGCCCTCATCGTCGTTGAGAACGATCGACAGCTCTCCGTTCGTAAAGAAAAAGTCGACGTTGGTCGCACATGTCTGCCGTATGTCCTTGGCCAGGATCACCAGTTTGTATGGGTCCTCCTAGAATCGATTCACCCTCTGTGCTGCGTGGAACGAGAATGTACATACCTGGAAGGCAACGAGCCAGACGCTCTTGATCGCATCTCCAATCAACAACAGATTTTTGAGCACTCGCATGCTGGTGACATAGACGCCGACGTCCAAGAATGCGACGCCGACGAGGCGCTCGTCAAGGTCAAAGGCCCTGACAAATATCTAAAGGATTCACGTTAACTTGGGTGACGACTGCAGTATGGTCCCCGATCCACCTTTTGTCCCATAGACGACACCAAGTAACCATTGATTCCGCAGAGCGCAGTTACAGGCCCCTTGGCGTCATCACGAACGCGTAGTTTCAGTTTATACCATCGCTGAATGTTGGACGATGGCTCAGGCACCACTTCAACGACCTCAAAGATATATGTCTAGAGAGAACGTGCAGTGCTAAGTAAAGGAAATCGTGACAGGAATTACATCACTCACTGCCCCTTTGACGGCCAGATCCTCACCACGGTCGATGCTCGTTCCAACCGCAATGAAATCTCTATTCCCAGATTCCGTGCTCAACGTCTCCAACGTCACGCACTCTAGAGCGTTCACGTATTCATTAGGGGCGAATTCATGTCTATAAACAGTTCAGAAGATCCTTTTGCATACAAACGAAGGTGACCCACCCGTCCATGGTGATCCAACTGTCTGGAGAGATAAGCTCCAACGTCGAACAGTCACACTGCGGGAATGAAACACCTGCGCCTGCGCCCCTTTAGCGCCTCGACCCACACGGATCTCAGACGACACGCTTACCATCCGGTTCCCAGTGGATGTTGTTGTCCTCGTCAAACGAGGCGAACCGGGCTTGCAATGTTGACGCGGCGACGATCAATGACGCCGACGGCTCGAATACGACGTTGGAATACGGTCTCGACCGCGGAAGGGAACGTTTCGGCAGCGAAGTGTCCAATTCAACGTCAGGGATCCACTCCAAAAGACTAGGACCCTAACGAACAATCCGTTTAGCATAACGCCTCAGTGAAGAGTGAGTCGAGGATCCTATAACGTCATTCTATTTACCTCGTCAGAGTATACCAAGAACTCCGCTTTTGACTCCCACAGCGAGCACGCCGTAAAGGCGTGCACAACCGCATGTCCGCTCGGGAACAGCTTTAAGCCACCTTTGTCCGTGCGTATGATCCAGCTTGGTCTATCACCGGTGAAGAAGACGCCGGTGAGCGTGTGGCCGCCACTGATGTTCAAGGATGTCGGAGAAGTGACGAATGGGACAAACGTGCGGAATATCCGCTTTTGCTCCGCGAGCACTGTTTTTTCTGCTTCTTCTGGTTTGGACAGCTCGAACGTCCGACTCAAGGCTTTGGTGAAGATGATGCTCAAAAACGCGGAGCGCCCGCCGGGCGGAGGCGTGGATAAGGGTGTGGTATGGACTTCGTAAACGGCCAAGTGTCCACAACGCATGAATACCTGAAGGTGTTTAATTAGACGATAAACCACGAGTCAAGGGACGGGCATACGAAGAGGTGAGGAGTTGGAGCCGACTCTCCTAGGGGTGCAATGAGAATTTGTTCAATATCGAGATCTTGCGGTTTGCGTGGCGGATCTTGAAGAGGAGAAGGCGCAGGTGGATCAAAGGAGTCATTCAGCACTGGCTCAAGAGTGCTGATAGCCACGCTCGAAAATACGAGCGTCAGCTTCGGGAGGGACCATATCTAATCGAGCAACATCATGAGTCTTTTGAATTCAAGGTAGACGAACGAACAAACCTCCATGATCCCCTGGGGCCGGATGAGTGCCAGCCACTGGCTGTTATGTCCCGCAGTGACCGCGGCCTGAAGAGTCGAGGTAATATTCTTATCGGCACTACTAGAAGCGCAGAAGGTGCCGTCGGTTGTCGTCATTTCGAAAGCGCCCGACGTATCTGCGTAAAAACATCCTGCGAGGTACCGAGATGACTAGTTTGGAACACCATTGATACCCCATCTATGACACAAGATAACAGCGGACATTACCTTCTCACCCATCGGTGACATGTCTTTTCTTCTTATTTTGCCTCGCTCTGTCTCGCCAATGAACAAACCGATGGTTTCGTCCTCTCGGAGGATCAGCACGAAGGGATCGCATATGCTACACGCCTTGATTCGTGCACGAGGCATATTCCCGTCCATGTCTTTGATAATTTGTCTCTCGGTGCCGTCTACCCATCACGAATCAAACACCATAAATACATTTAGAAGCCCAAGAAACGCACCCGGTTCGAGGACACGTATGGCATTCGTCATCACGTGCAAAATGGCCGTGCGTTGGAAGAATGGACCGGCACCGACGGTAGTCCCCGGTATACGCGTCGGAATAGCCAAATCCGTCTTGGCAGCCCTGGTCGCAATCTGATGTCATTCCCATTTCTATATTAGCTCACCCCACCTCATCTCGAGGCCGGGAGAAGAAACGCACGCGGGATACTCCAGGGGATGGATTGGCGTCCGTACTAATAACGATCGTATCGCTCTCCCCGGAGAATAATCCGCCGCTGGTTTTTTCATATGACGTGCCATTTACTCTGTGGGACTGCCGTACAGGGATGGACCAGATCCCACGTGCGCCACCCAAAACGTGCAGTTTGCGTTTGGTACGAACAGGGAGGTCGCGCTGGATACCGAGATTGGTTAGCAAGGAAGTAGTCGAGGGGTGCAATTTAAGGTCTTCGCGTACCTGGAAAAGAGTAAAACCCCCTAGATGACCACTTCCTGTGGCAACGACGAGTTCGGGAATGTATCGTTCCTATCAACATGGAAGACGACCGACCATCAAACAGATAGCAAGTCAAGCAATGACCCACCAAATGTATGAAAGACCCAAGTCAGAGACGTGAGTATATGCATGTCGTAAGAGATGAGATAACGGTATGACACGCACCCCCATTTTCGACAGCGAAAATGTCATATCTGCGATCGATCCGTACGCAGGAAGCGAGTCGCATAAAGAAAGATGAATAACAGAGCGTGTCCGCAAGGCATGTGACCCAGGAGCTATGCCATTTGCAGTCATCTTGGCCTCAAGCTTCGACTCTCCGTATAAATCTTTCAGATTGTCTTCGTGTCAGTGATCCGATTTCCAAGCGCGTTCTCATGTTCGCTCACCATCATCATCGAAATCATCGATATCCATCGCGTTGTTGGTATCCACTACAGCGGTTGATGGTGCACCTGTATCCTCTGCTTCGCCTTCCTCCACCTCTTCCTCCACCCGCACTGCTCTTAACAACACTGACGGTCCGACTGTGCTCCCTACAAATAACATCCCCCCGTCCAGTTGCTTCGTTACCATGGGAATCGTCGTCTGCGCAAGTGCCGGGGACAGAACTAGTTTAGACACCGTCCGTCCGTCTGAGATGATTTCTATAGGGTGGACCATCCCGTCCTTCCTGATCACGAAGAACGTCTTCTCATCTGCAAACACTAGCTTGCTTCCTTCGAGGACGAAATCTAGGTCTTTGTCAAGTGGAAGGGAGGGAATGTCGCTGACACGCGTAGACCATCCACTGACGGGGAGTGAGACACGTCGGGCCGCTTGGTCGACGTAGATGAACGAATTGGCGGTAAGGATGACAACACCCCCAATAGATTGTGCGCAAGGAAGGAGAGAGAGACAATCATACGGGAGATTATCCACAGTGGTAATGATGGGATATGTGTGGTTGAGGAGATCGAGAGTGAATATATATAGGCGACCTGTATCACGGTATTCTTTGAGACGACTGGAATCCACGATCGGAATGCAGAGCGTGAGCGAATACAAATTGTTGTGGATTCAAGGCTCTGGTGCTTACCCAGCCCAGGTCTTTTCAGACTGACAAAGTACGGCAATGGTTGGATTATGGTAACCTGGCAAAAACACAAAGTCGATGACATTACGCAGGTTGGGGTCGACATCCGCAACCATGTCTAAGACGAAAGAGGGAGAATAGGGTACTTCTCTAAGGGGATTGTGAGCTTCGGCCTTAATTTGTTGGGTGCGCGAGACAATACCTTGCGAGGCTTTGGTCTTGTTCCATGACATCGAGTTCAGCTTGCGTTTGGTAAAAAGGAAGGATCGCAAGGGAGTCTTTGGGGAGGGAGAGAGCAGCACAGCGGGATAAAGGGTCTGCGCGGAGTTCTGCACGGAAAAGATGACTGTCGAGAACAGTCTGTTGAAAGAAGCTTAAAGAGTGCGTCTCTGTCAGGATGAAGTGCATACCATTTGTGGAGAACGCTCGTAGGTGTGGATGGACACCGTGACGAGATCATGGAGGGCGTCGGACCATTCCAGCAACGCAATCTGTGCACGCATTCAGAGTGACCCGCGAAAAGAGAATGAAACTTACCTTTGCATCCTTGAAGGAGACAAGAAGACGGTCGAGCTTGTCGTCACCGGACGACATTGTACGGACTTTGTCGATTCCCGTAATAGTTCCATGTAGTGTGTGGTCACGAACGAGATAGAAGCGCCACGTCGTTGGCTGCTCTTGGTTGGCATTCGACTGACTCGCCTTGTGAGATGATTTTCAAGGACGCGTTACACCGAACACTCACCTTGACTGTGCCCATATTAACCCAGCCTTCGCCAGACTGGTCCATCTCGACCTCACCCTCTACTGCCTCTGTTCCCTTGCGCACGCGAGCACGCTTGTCACGTTCGCTCTCAACATGGTCGGAGATAGGAGAAGGTTGTTCGCGGATGGCATAAACACGAAGGAGGTTCGATTTTGCGGTGACCACGTTTACGAGGGTGGATGGCGTCGTCGAGGTGAGGTTGAGGGCAACCGCAAACTCAACACCACTTGGAGAAAGAATGTCATGTCTAAGAGCGTGCATAACAATCTCTTTTGCTGTATTTTCGTTCCCCCCAAGCAATATTGTTGCAGCTGAGCCAGACTGAACTCAGCTCCGTGATCTTTGGTCACTCTCTGTAACATGTCACGCCAGTCACCCCTGACTCGGTACGGGATCTGGCAAGACTTTCGTTTCACAGGTCCTACTTACACCCAAAGTTTGTGTGACAAGCAACCAGCGCCCCTTTCTTGTGAGCGCTTTTTCTCATCCACATACATGGTCAACCGAAGGGTACCTGGCCAGTTATCTCTTCATATTTACAGCAGCTTCCTCTCTCACACCACTCAAACATTCAATCCGAATTCGAACCTGCAACCCACATCAAGTCCGACTATCTCTCTGTGAACTCCTCTCGATCAATGTATGCTTCCATTCACTTCCCAACGGTCCAGCTGATGCTAGACCATCTCCCTAGCTGCGCATCACTGCGCCCGTCGACGCATGTGTCCCATTGGTAAGCATGCGTAGGCTGTTCCTTCTCTCTCCTGTACCGCCCATCCGACGATATGGATTATCTGATAACAGTGAATACGGCACGTGCAGTGCTCACCTGTGGTCGGCGAACCACGGATTGATCGGGGGCGGTCCCAGACGCACTTCCTGAGTTCGAGCTGTCCGAATCGTGGCAAGGGCTTCTCCAACACTGCCCCACAATTGACCGGAGCCCCCACGCCACGCCGCTAATCTCAGTGGATTTCCAACTGATGCAGCCTATTCAGCGACTGGCGCGCGAGAGAGAAAAAATCAACATACACGGTTGAAGTAAGCACAACACGGCAAGCTGTTCGTCCTCACGATTCCCCGATGAAGATGTGTATTATGCACCTCTCCGGTCATCAACCTTGCCCCAGCTGACCGCTGTTTAAGCTCCGTTCAGGTGCTCGATTGCATTCGATATTGCCCGCTGCCTCACTCTTCCCTCCATTTTGCCTGTTTCGAACGTGTCACTCCTTCATTGCATGCACGAATCCATAGGGTAATCCCCCGTCCCCTTTCTTCGTGCCGGCCTGCAAGTGAGTGTATCGACGAACTTCCGTGGTTTTCCAAACGGTTCGTTGCTTGCGCAGCCGTAAGATGAATTTTCGCCGTATACACAACTTGAAACCTGTGTTGTTTTCAGAGGTACCCCCGATCTCGCTTCTATTGCGACCAGTGTTGGTGGTTCTGCATGCTTGGCGGCGTCGGAATGACTGTCTTGCCACCCAAGGGGCTGCCTACGGGAGACTAGCATGCTTGGCGCATTATGAAAGTAATAATTTTTTGCGGGCCACCACTTTGGAGTCTCAGAGTGCTCGCAAATCATTCTGTGTCTACCCCTCTCCTCATCTCGCAGTTTGAAAAGATGTCAAGGGCTTGACTTTACCACAAAGGGTGTGCTTCTATAACGATCGACGGAGGAGCTTCGGTTCCTGATGTAGTCTCTGCGCAATCGGTCACCTTCCTCTCAAACCGACGTAAGTCCAAACCTACCTTTTTTCCCTAATCAGGGTACGTGCCAGCTGTTCCTTGACGTATACGCAGCGACACGTTGTCGACCTCATATGCAGCGTTCTTCGTCGATACCTGCAAGGCGCTGAGATCTAGTGATCCCTTCCGGCGGTTTCGAGGTCAAAACGTTTCTTTTACACCATGTTGATGGTTTTCCGCGTCGTGCGCGGAGAAATACTGCACGCCGAATATGACGTCGTGCAGCAAGACGCCGGGATGTTGAACGAGCGTCTGGCCTCCCGCCACTCACTGACGGTGGCCGGGCCTGTACCATACCGATCGTTGTACTATGCGTAATCAGCCCGTAATTGGTACATGGCGGTCTCGTACGGCCACCTTCTTTCGAGTTCTTTTGCCCCTAGAGCCACTCGATCCTCATTTTCTCACCTAGGGTTCACATCAAAATCAACCTCATGTCGTGCAACCTGGTTTACTCGTGTTCGCAGCATGCACCCATTGGCACGCTACAGCCCATTCGCCAATTCATCTAGTAGCAGACCCCCGATTCCCGAAAGCCCCGTGTGTCCTTCTTTGCTTCTCACCACTAATACCAGAGTCGCTCCCTCCGTGGTCCGTTGCCTTTCGTTCTTATAAGTACTCCCTCCACACGCATATGCTCGCCCCATTCTGCTAGGTCAGATCGAGGACGAGTTATGGCTGCTACATTCATGTCGAACCCTTTGTCGTCCTTTAACCCTGGCGTCCGTCCACCCTCAAGAGCTGACCGAGGAGGTGTCGGCGGACCCCCGGGATCGTCCAAGGTCAGTTCTCACGTCGCCCTCCTTCAACGTTCGACATGATAGTGAACGCGGGCATCCCAACCCTGCCCCCTTTGGGTTGACAGAACTACGTCCTGCCAGTGCCCTCCGGTTTTGCGGTGCGCGTCTTCAAAGCACCGACTCTTGCTTCCGCCCATCAGTGCTCAAACGCCGGTCAGCAGCTGTCCGCCGTCACCGCAAGAGGTGACGTTGACTACAAACCGTCGTCACATCGTGACCCTCGCTCGACGGGTCCTCCGATGCGCGATGCTCCGCGGAAACTAGTCAAGCCACCGCCTTCGTCCCACGCTCATGCCCATGCCCAAGAAGACCGAGAGCGAGAGCGAGATCGAAGCTATCGCGATACCAGACGCTTCGGGTTCATCCACCCTGGACCCGTCGCTGATACCTACATCTATGAGCGCTCCATCGCCTCCTCGAAATCAGACCCTTACCGCGACTACTACTACCCGCCGTCGTCGGACAGTAGCGTGAGCGAGGTAGACTCCCTCTTCTCGTTCTCCTCTTCAGCCTCGAGTAATAGCAGTGTGGACGACGATTGTCCACCGCGAGGCATGCTCCAAGTCGCTCGGACCGCACCAGAGCGGAGGCCATCATTCGGCCATGGTGGGCAGCGATCCGGGACCCCCTTCCCCGTGGCATATCACACGTGTCCGACTTGTTCGGAGATGAGCAATAGCCCACCGCCCCGCGCCTCTAGCAGGACCGATGGTGCGGCGCATGCCTCCCGCCCACTACCTACACCTCCTGTGGGCGCCCGCGTGCGCAAAGACAGCCTCGTGCTTGCAAGCGAGCGTTCGGTCCCACCACAGGCCACGCGTCCGCGGCTCCAGCAGTTACGTATTGGAGATCGCCCTGCCTACCCTGCTGACGCTCCGCAGAGCGCATGGTCCACAGCAGAGACGGGAGGATATCTCTCATCCTCGCCCCCACCGCTCACACGCTCGTCCTCGTTGCGGAGCGGCGGATCCGCGGGTAGCAGCTCGCACGGCGCTGTGCCTCCACCTCCAGGGTTGAACATTAACTGGGAATACGGCCAGACCATCGACATCACCGCAGAATCGCCCTATCGCCAACCAAACCGCCGTAACTCGGATGGGGATCAAGGCAAGGTCATGCCTCCGCGCCCACGCCGTGCCAGCACAGTGCCCCCGCCACGTTCTGTCCGATGGTGCGAGGAGCTGGTTTGCCCAAGCCCCATCCTGCCAAGCCAGAGGAGGAAGGGGTGGTACAATAGACGAGGGTGTGTGCTTCTATCTCTTGTCTAGACCTTCCAAACATGGACCCTGACTGATCCGGACCCCCTTTTTCCTATTTTCTGTTCCTGAATCGTCAACATCGGGATGTTTAGGGATCAACTGTGGCGCAACGACGGCTCGTACAAGCCTCCTGCCCCAGGTGAGGACTACCCAGAAGACCTCGACGACTACCCAGAGCCATCAGAGGGCTGGCAAAACGAAGATGGCGTCCGAATCGACCTCAATAGGAGGCTCATACCCAAGGCACCGCCGCGGTCAGTCCTCAAACAGACAAATTACTGTAAAGAAAACAGTATCATAGCCGGATACCTCACGAACGCCCCAGCCTCACCTACGTCAGATGACGGATGAGTGCGAGCGCAGGAGTGGGTCATTGACATGATCCGTTACGATAGTCACGTTCGCCCACGCCTTTTTTTCTGGACAATGACCCCCGAGTTCCGAGTTTTGCATTGCAAGTGCGTGTGTACGTTTCGTTTTGTAATATTTATGGGTGATTTCGCGCCTGTACGAGGCGTGTTCTCAGCATCATTCAGCATTTGTTAAGATATACCCCCGCACTTCACGTTTGCTCGTTTTCAATCTTTTTTTGCGGATCTGGCATCCCCGTTGTATCATTAGTACTGTCCGGTGGTAGGCCATGTACGTTAGCGTTTTCACCCCACAGGAGTGACAAGTTACATGCCTTATTTACGCGATGTCGTAGGGGAAAGGAGACCGTGGGTCTCGACCGCTGAAAGGTGGGGCCCCTACGTTGGGATCACAAAGTGCTTTTCGGCCATGTTGTCATGGCAGGGTAAACGGTGCCGGAATCGACATCATTGTCACAACGCACGAACCGAGGCTCCACTGGCAATAGACTTGAGTGGCAACGGCAGAGGTGAAAGCCTGGGGGTGCCAGGGAACACTCCATTCACATGAAGTGGGGGAGATCCGGGTGCCACCGAGGACCATTCAATATTCAATGGGCGTTCATCAAGGTATGTGTAAACGAACGCGGAGTCCGTGGGTGTAAGACGTACAGGCCCAACTTAAACCACAAGCGGGCACCTCTTCACGCACGCATTGCCGACGGCGTATGGGGCTCTAAAGAGTGTTTCAGCCTTTCTGGGTGCGGGGCAGTTATGTAACACACTAGACGAAGAGTGGGGAGAGCCTGCGACTTGTGGGGCATTGACAGTTTTCCCGACGACGTGCGTGTATGTTTGCGAAGCGGAAGAGACTGTAACGTCACGTTTCACCTTGTTGGATTCTCACTGAAGAGGGTGTGGACGTGCATCGTGTTTGGACGTAGGGTCGTGTTCAGCTTTATTAAAATTTAACACAACTCGAGGCAGGTACGCACCTGGAGTGGATTCCGCTTCGGCCCAGATTTTTTCCGGTATCGTAACTACTGCTATAGCATCGTCTCGTCAGAGATGGACGCTAAGCTTTTATGGCCAAAATTCTGGAGTCGATCGACGGTGCAGATAGTGGGCTCCTCCCAGAACCCGCTGATCGGCTCACTGATTTCCTTTCTTCTACGCTCTTGATCAAGTTCGGGGCTCCGTTCCCTGACGAGTTCGT
>QGOI01012381.1:0-17821 GCA_003313885.1 Boletus sp. MG55 | reverse complement strand
CTAAGCCCCATGTCTCTGGTTCCTTCCGTCCATCTGTGGTGATGCCACACCCGACTTGCGCAGCTTCGCACGACGGCACAGCATCCGACCTTCAACTTTCCTTGTATGGAAGCTTTGACCCAACAGTCCGTCTCTGCTCTCCCAACATGGTTGACGATAGCGAGGTCATCCAAAAAGTGCCTCCACTGTCAGCACACATCTGGACCCTCTCCCAGTGGCTGTGGAGGCGCTGGCGTGATTTACCTCTGCGATCATCCCTAATCACTATCATATGTCAACCTGGCTGTCTCAGTAGTAGGTACTCCCGATAGCCACCGTGTTGGAGAGTCGGTTCTATCTTTTCACTGTACCATTTCCATCGGACTCATATCCGATATCAACCCGGCTCCTCACTCGCCGCACTCCCGACTTCCCGTACTCTGTGAACTGCGCCGAAGGTAGGATCTGATTTTGTACAGCCTTCCGGGTGTGTTGGGCACGGGGTGTCGACGTCATCAGGGGTTGCGTCGTGCTGTAGTCGCAGCGCACGGCACTCGTTGCACGATGCGGCCCGCCCATACAGTTCCCCACACTTCACATGATGATCATGATGGTCCGCTCATCTCGCTAACGAGGGTGTGACGCCATACGCCTCATTATTCGCTCGACTATTTTTTTTGTACCTCCGTCATGCACGGCACGCGGGTCTTGCAAAGGTCATCGAGACATTCGGGCATGGAAAATGCGTAATTATTGGATGGGAAAAGTGGCTCCATGGCGGATGCAGGAGCGAAGCTGAGCCGTCCCGCCCGCTGTCGCACTCTTCCCCCGAATTTTATTGTGCAATTCGTTTACCGCCGCGGACATTTCTCGGTTCACTCTCAAGACTGCCAATCACCCGCCGTTCCAAAAAAATCGACGGCGTGTGAGAAACATACCCTTTACCGTGGCATCTCGTGGTAGATGTCGTAAACCGGCGAAAAGTCTGCCCTCAGGAAGACTTGGCCCTGTAGAGAAATGGCTTGTCGGTAATGATAGTTCCATTCGGGTTCTCTACAGCCGCCGTTATGTCGAGACCCCCCCGCAAAAGTCAAAATGTGCGTCATCCCTTGATCGGAACCACCCGGAGTTAGTAGTATGCCTTGGAACAAGTGCGCCAGCTCGAGTCACGGTGGGTCGCCTGGAAACCATGAATGAACGGATCATCGTCGAGGAACTCGGTTGAGGCACAGGCATTTCAGGCCCAAACTGAAGCCGGAACTTGGGTTCAGACTGTCAACTTTCTGAGTGCTCCTCTCCCCATTCCAGCGAGTACAGCCATTCCTGCAGGGACAAGAGCACTGGAGAACGACAAACAGAACATCGATCAATTGTCTGGTCAGGGGTTCGCGTCTTGTCTTCTAACAAATGGCATGATTCAGAATCCGGAAAGCATTGAGGTAATTGCGGTTTGAAACGCGATCAGATATTATGTACAGCATTCAGCGCTCTTATCTGTCCGAGCCACGGAGGAACATAGCCGACGCGGATCGACATCCAACCGGAGAAAGAGGAAGAGAGAGAGAAGACGGCTTATGTCCGCATGACGCTGCAAGCAACATAGACTGGCACCACGGACAAGAACACAAGAATGTTGAGTGATCCGAGCAAACAGGGGCCACTATGCTGACGGAGCGGATACGAACAAATCCGAGTCGTCGACAAGTTCGTCTGTGGTTCGGTCCCAAGCGTCGCTTGAAATGTTTGACAAGGACATTCAGGTTTGGAGACCCCTGGGAGACCTTATCAGGCATGCCACTGAGCAGTCAGCGGTCCTTTGCGCCGTCACAATCCCTACGCCGATTTCCCCAACAATCGATCCGAACCAGTGTTAATACATAGACAATTAAAACGCGAGTCTGCCTGATCAAAAGCCACAAAGATGATCCGGAAAACGACGACGGCGATAATACCAGAGTCAGCATCCATGCACCGACTTGGGCAGCGGGCTGCCCTGTTTACCAGAGGTATGACTATTTTTGGAAGGCGTAAGGGTGGGTGGGAGGAATCGATGGTCGCACGAACGCCGTGCCACGAGGCGTCTCCCCAACCTCCTAGACGGGGTTTCCTCGCAGTACATATGTATGATGCGATGTCACAGGAGACGCCGTCCAGCGGGGAGGCGCATCCCAGACCCGGGCACACCCTGCCCTGGCATGCGAAGAGGACTCATGTAGAATGACGTGGCTGAGTGTCTGAATGCGGAAATCACGAGGCGATAGTACGCATCATCCAATCTGGCGGGCATCGGGGTTCCTCGGACGAACTCCATCGCAACAGGCCCCTCGTGAAAAAGCGTGGGGTGGGGGGATCTTGAGGTGGAGAGTAGGAAAGGCAGTTTACTTGTGGTCACACACAACACGTGGGGTGTTTTCCGCCCGTATCTGCGATAGTGTCAGCGCGTGGTGCAAAATTCATACCATAGTAGCTAGCCATGTGGGTGTGGTGATATGAGGACAATGAGGAAGCATGCCCCGCAGCGGCGAGCGATCGTGATGCATGATCAACTCACACCTACCTAGGACAGTCAATCGCTTCTACGGTCCCTTCGGCGATAGCGCGTCTATGATGCTGGCATTTCTGCTTTCTTTAGACGGTGTATGTCACATTCAATTCACGCCTCGTGCCGGCTCCCCCCATCGTGGGTAGCTCTGTCCCGGCACATTGGATATGAGCACACGTCGCAGCGTAGGGTGAGATGTCGACTTCTCACCTGGGAGGTGACTCGAGAGGGCCATAGTAACCCCCCGAAAGCAGATTATTGGCTCCAAAAAAATCGTTCCTTTGGGATATAGTAAGATCAAATATCGAATCAGTGTCAAACCGGATGTGAGATGAGTTACATGTCCGGCGCAGCATTATGTTGCCTTATGATGATTTGAATAAACTCGGACTTCTCTCCATAAAGGTATGGAACCTCGGCCGGTCGGACTTGGCGGGCGGACGGACAAGTATTTCCACGGCTATAACTGATACCATCTTATAATCACACTACATCCCGATCACACGCGAGTCATGATGAATGCGCCTGGAGAACGCGCGAACGTATCGTCAAAACCAGCGAACAATGGGTTGGCCGCTTCAAGCACGATCTAGGCATGCGAGCTATCGTCGGGGGGTGACCGGGTGAATACGCCGACCTTGAAATTTTCCAACGATAAGCGCGAGAACGTAGGGATGGTGCCTGTATTGAGAGAATATCTGTGAGGTTGATACGGTTGGTTGCTGAGTCAGAGCTGCTATTCAGGTCGGCAGTTGCCGTTCAAACGTTCATCTCCCACTTCAGCGAACTGCGATTACTCAGCTGTGAACGAGTCAGGATAGGAGATGAATTGATGAATGAATGGCTTCTGTGAGTTACCAGATGGTGATATGACTCGATACCATATCAGCCTGATCAATACGTATACTTCTTCACAGATTGAGGTCTCAGAGTAAACTCGTTTTGGCATCTTGATAGTGACAGCATTGGTTAGTGACCTACAGGTTTGAGCCGAACCTTTGTTCTTCATTGAAGTTGGTATCATATCCAGAAAAATCGACTCAGAGATATGATTTCATAGATCAGATGAAGAATTCTGGCGTAATTGTTTACTCAGAGCGAACACGCTGGCAAGTGAACGTGCCTCTAACCACGTGCACTATCGATGTGAAAGGAACGGACTGAACGGGATCGACTCACGTCAAAATGGACCAGTCACCTAGAGCTCAAGCACTCAACACGGACTGTTACATGGTTGCATTCCACCAGTCACATCGGTAGAGATCTACGGTCGGCTAGGGGCTGGTGTGAGCCAAGCCGAGTTACCCATTCATGCCTATACGAGCAGGAGTCATGATACGGCAGTAACAACTTCTAGGGAGAATGCATTAGCAATGAACGTCATTCATCCAATACGGAAATTCAGTCGCAACAGAAACGCAGGGTGATGCGACTGTTGCGCGTGTGGAAACCACTACTATAACCCTATGGGGCGGACAATGCAAGATTAAGTAGATTCAAAGGGACGGAAGCCGCAAACGCGTCCAGATATGATTCGGATACTTTGCGCCACACGGGGGGAAGCCGATGTGACAGGGCCAACGTGGTTCGTTGCGCATGCCACAGTACGCTAATTGTTCCATCTCCGTGAGGAGCGGTACATCCTTGCAACAGTTCACTCGGACTCGGACTCGGAGCCTACTCCGTAGCTATGCGATTTGTGACACGTGGAATTGCGAGCACGAAATGGAATGAGGCTTACCTGAAAGTGACGTGCCCAATCTCGCCACTTAAGGGCTGGAATTGCCATAGAATGCAAGTTCAATGTTACCTTGTAGTCGCAAAATCGCTCACTCTTATGGTACACATCGCTAGCGTCGCAATTTATGAAAAGCTGGATGAAATCCAACTCCTACCCATGATCCGGCCGACGTCTTCCCGGGCTAGGCTGCCGGGCTTTCGATCGGTTGATACGTCAATCATATGTGAACGGGTGGACGGTAGGTTTATTTGCGCTTACGGGACGGAATGGAGGAATCCGAGTCCTGCCAGTGCGCTGCGCAGGACCCAGAAGGCCCCACCAATGAATAAACGGAAGTTTCATACCGGACAGGCACGTGGCACTACCGACCATGGATTCCTAGAAAGTCATCCTGAAAGACGGTGGCTGGCAAAACTGGGAAAGCTTCTTCGATGACTAAGCGGGTCAACCCGAGGGTTCGTGACTTCGTCCGTGTCTCCACTCTCTCTCGCTTTCCTAACACACTCGGAGGCACAGCCCGACGAACGGGTCATTTTAGCATTTCGGTCATGATTACCAGACATTCTCGCGGCTAAGCGCTTCCGCTTCCATCCTCGCCCCGAGTAACGAAGCAGCTGTTTCCTGCCATTTGACCCTTACACTGGCACCGGCGTCGAATTTTTTCCCCTGCTGTCACGACTGCATTCTCAAATGGATCGAAGTTTGAGCGCCACTCGGAAACCTGTCAGTGATTGTAGGTATCATTACTCTCGCGCAAAATTGATGAGAGGTCTTCAGTTCATATGCTGCCCTACCCGCTAGGCGCGCTACGGAGCACGAATGCGATTCGGAAGGGAACGTCGGCTCTGCTCAGCCAGCATACTGCCGTCCGCAGGCTATTCCTGAAGAGGTTATACACTGTTCGAGGCCGCCCAACGTTACACGTGTAACGTCAACGACGCTCCTGTCATCGGACATAGTATCCATTTCTGGCATTAATGGCGAATGCGACGCCTCCCTGACAGCAGGTGAACCACGTCTCCCTCAGGCTCGGCGAGATTTCATCGTTAATACGTCGTCATTCCTGGTGAGGTTCTACGCTGTTCGGGGCCGCCCAACGTTACACGTGTAACGTCAACGATACTCACGTTATCGGCATAGTATCCATTAATGGCATTAATGGCGAATACGACGCTTCTCTGACAGCAGGTGAACCACGACTTCCGCAGGCTCGGCACAAATTTTCCGCTAATACTTCGTCATTCCTGATGAGGTTGTACACTGCTTGAGGCCGCTCAATGTTACACGTGTAACGTCAACGACGCTCTCGTCATCGGACACTGTATCCATTTCTAGCACCAATGGCGAATACGACGCTCCTCTGACAGCAAATGAGCCACGTCTTCCTGGGGCTCGGCGAGATTTCACCATTAACACATCGCCACTCTTGATGAGGTTGTACACTGTTCGGGGCCGCCCAACGTTACACGTGTAATATCAACAACGCTGTCTTCATCGGACATAGTATCTATTTCTGGCACCAATGGCGAATACGATGCCCCTCTAACACAAAGTGAGCCACGTCTTCCTCGGTCTCGATCTCACCGCAATACTTTGTCATGGTTGACTTGATTGATGTCTATGCCACCAATGGTCCCCTTTTTTTACTATTAGGATTAATGTAGCGTCGTCTCTCGTCGTTCCACGTGTCTCGCAATCAAAACCCCATAACTAAACTGCGGAACCTCGGCAAAGTTCTGGAAAAGTTTGGACGCCAACATCACATCCTCGACTAATGACGAATGAAAGAGGTGATCTAGAGCAGTTGCAATTCTCCTGTACTTCCACTCACTTTTAATAGGGATGGCAGCCTGTCCTTTCATCGTTTACCAGCACATGTTCATACGTTCGGTCAGTCATCTGCCTCAGTTGAAAGTATCTTCTGTCATACTCTCAACTCTTTGCTTGCAACAACATCGTATTATCACATGAATCTTGAAGCACAGCCCAATGTACTGATATCCTCGGAAATGACCCCTCCATACTCATATCAATTTATCTGCTGATTACTCACATGCACGATTGAAGCAATTAGTTCCGCGGGAGACGAGTCAATCCTGTCAGCTGGATGCAAAATCCACCAAAAATCCGCTCCAGGAGTGAAAGTGAGAGCGCCATAGGAGCGTGCCATATGGTTCCAACGATAATTGGACAATTACGGGGTTCATTCGATGTGAACGGCTCGCCGGACCTATGTTATTGTACCATTGTTTCGGTTCGTTAACACCAAAATTGGTCCCGTCGGCGGCCGGCGACCGCATCCGGAACAAGGACATCAACCAGAAGTGGGAAATCCACTGTCGAGGAAGACGTTACCGCAACGTCTGCCGCCAGGGTCGAAGGACGCCCGCATTACGACGTCCCCCACTTCTAGAATGAAATGGATATGAACAACTTCGCTCTATTGATGGTTGTCAGGTGAACGGAACGAACTAAAGCAGTCACTTCGGCAGCAGCTGACCGATAACCAATGGGTCAGAAGACCTCTACTGAAAAGAAATTCTACAGGACTTGGTCTTCAGTTCATTTCATGATCCTACCGCACGAATTGAGTTCAGTTGGAGGTGTATTGATTGAGGGGAGAACCCTGGTGTTTGTGCGGAGGCATTGTACTAGTAGAGTTTGAAATTCCACATTGAGGCCTAATCGTTCACCTAGTGGGCTCAAAGAATCATGGGACTCGGCGAGGTATCAATCAGTGGCGCTACATATGTCTCCAACAGACCTTCCGACACAGCTGCTTGGAGATATAGCGGCGGTGCAACGACTTCTGGTTCGGAACGGTGTCTAGACAACAAACCTTGAAGCTTGAAGCTTGCACGTCGTGTCCAACGCGGAACAATGGATGTGACGTCGAACTGGTCGATTACCTCAGCTCTTAGGCAAGCGGGACCCTGGACCTGGGTTAAGGTTACTCATATTGTTCAAGTTCCACCATCCAAGGTACGTTTTCACACCCAGGCTAAGCTTGCGAGAACTCTGAGTGTTCTGATGAGTTCGCACACATAGAATCTGACGGCTCTTCAATGAAACGCCGTCGATCAACTTCGTCTCGAGATACGGCAGCTCAACAAGCGCACGGCGACGCGAACACCACCAGTTCGGACGGACTTTCTACGCACGCTTCAAAGAAACTGAAGCTGCTCGCTGATCATAGCATCTGTTCGCCATTCGCTGACTTCTCCCATCCGTCCACGGAGGACGCGCAGGCTGTTTTTGCGCTTCTTGCTTCGCACACGCCGGGAGGGGCTCCAGTCCACAACGCACCTTCGGCGAATTCAAACTCTGCAGTGACATGTGGGCACACGCCGAATGTCATCGACTCGCTCATCGGGACCATACTCTCCCAAAACACCTCGTCTGCCAACAGTTCCGCCGCCAAAAGCTCGTTGGACAGCGTCTTTGGCCAGGGTGAACCCGGTTTCGAAAAGATGGCGAACACGGACAGACAGGTGATAGCAGACGCTATTCGGTCGGGAGGTCTCGCGAATCGCAAGGCAAAGATCATTCAGGAAGCGCTCATTGATGTAAAGAAGAAACATGGAAAATATGACCTCCAACATCTCGCGGCGCAGGGAGTGACGGACGAACAGGCCATGCAAGAACTAGTCTCGCTCGGCGGTGTCGGCCCGAAGACGGCTGCATGCGTATTGTCGTTTTGTCTCGGACGGCAGGCGTTCGCGGTGGATACGCACGTGTTTCGGTTGTCGAAACTACTGGGTTGGGTCCCGAAGACTGCGGATCGTGTTGGCGCGCAGGCTCATTTGGAACTGAAGATTCCACCCGAGCTTAAATATGGTTTACATGTGATGATGGTTCGTCACGGACGTGCCTGCCGTGGATGCAAGAAAGACGGGAAAGGATCTTGTCCCCTAAAGAGTTGGTTGAAGGAAAGAACGACCATGCAGCCTGACTCGTCAGGATGACTATGGCGACTCCAAGACCAATTCTACCGGAAAACGGTCCGCCATCATCCTGTCGTTTTCTGTATTCGTGGAAACCCATCCACCCGGGTGTATGCAACATCAAGTGTTTACGTCATCCCTAAGCACAACACTCGTAGCGAACCTATCCTCCCGTCATGATCTATGTAATACGGTCATTAATTTCCCCATGTAATATACATATTGACTCAAAGTCTAGGTTTCATTTTTGTCGTATAGAATTTGAGTGATGAGTACAGTCCAATTCCAGGCTCGTTCGACTTCCTAACATTCATAGTGACTTCGGAAACATTAAATGGTGAGTCCTTGCGGATTGTACTGGTCTATTCCTATCATCAGGGGAAACGTATTATATCCTAGTGCCATACGAGAAGTCGTGAGTAGTCCGCGCCCAACCCCTTATCTTTGATATTTTGGGAGCATCAAGAGAACATGCACATGCGTCACATCCTTGACATCATCTTTGCCAGGAAAGCATGTCAAGGCACGTTTTGTGTCCACTCATGACTTACAACATGACAAGGCATATGCTGTCGATCTTCTCCTTGGCATTCACTGCGACGTGCGATAGTCGAGGCCACGTTGAGAGGATGCGTGCGACTAGTAGCACTAGAGTGAGCTAATATCGTTATAGTGAGTAGAATCTTACACTGATTGATCGAGCCTATATTATAAGCGACGGCCCGACCCGGCCACAGGTTCGTCCTCAGGACAATTACTTACTAACTTGGACGAATCGCACCACACGCTCCCGAAAACACTTGTTCTTTAGGATGCTTGGAAAGCTTGCCTCGCGATTGTCTGTTGAATATACCCTGATCTTTTGGATATGTGGTGTCTTGACATCTTACAGTAACCCCAGACTACTGCTGAGGACATTCCGACCTTTGGTATCGCAACCAACGATGGAGGATGTCGCCGCATTGCAGTGCTCGACCCCGGTGTTGTCAATGGCTGAAAACTGAAGCTCTAGATGTTTGAAACTCCTTACGGCCTTGCCGCCGGACCACCTTTGAAGTTCTTGTCACATTCTTGGGAACATCGGATCAGCTACTCATATGGGACGTCCGGAATATGCAAAACCGGACGTCGCATGCTCCCTAACTCATAGCATCTTCAGTACCACCCACCACCATCTCTGATTTCATCGTCCAGAATTTCTTGGAGGGCACAACCTTGTTTGAGTGTCATTCGAGCGTGTCGATGCCATTTATTGTCTGCCTCGTCGACCTAAGCGGACCGCCTCATAACGGGAAACCGGCGACGGCAAACACCACCTCAAGCGAAGTCCTTCTTGTGCAGCTGCAGCTCATACCTGGCCATTCCTTCTCAAAGGAGTCCTGCGACCATCGGCGGGATGATAGACCCCGCATGGCCGGCTTGCCTCGTGTCCGCGGTGGTAGATCGTACGAGTTACTTGGGTCGAAGAGGACAGGTGTGTGCGAGTTGTTCTTTTACAGATATTGTTGGATGGATCCGTGCTGTTGATGAAGGTCGGCGCGTGGCCCATGACGTGATTCGTGATGACGATCCTCCCCAGGCACTCGCGCACACGAGTGGGGCGTTCAAGGTATCTAACAACTAGGTATGACGCCCAGTGCAGTGACTACGCTTTAGCACCAGTGAGACCATCTGCTTACCCGCGATTATTTTGATCTCTATTTATTTACCTTCGAAGGGAGGTCTACTCTCCGTCGTGGTGAATGACTACACTCCGCGGGACCATCACGCATTCGACTGCAGGAACTCAAAATTATGAACGAAGGTAATGACGAATGTTTCACCCAGTGGATCGCGAATGAAAGTTGTTCAACGAATTCATAGATGTGATGATGCTATACATCTGTGACCCTGCTACTAGGCTCCATGGGTCCGAATGAAGCGTACGAAGACTGCCCAATCATTATCACGTCTTGATGTCATCCCAATCAGCCTTGGTAGCCGCCTCAGCATACACCTTACCTGTCTCGGTGACTTCGCTGACCTCAATAAATTGATCTCGTCGCATGAGGCAACAAGGTGACACGCCGGCATTTTGATGGACAATTCGTATACGGTGCCGGCGATCTCCATAATGAGCCCGCCACGGAGAGAATGCTGCACGGTTCACCCCATTAGGTTGCGCTGATGAGTCCTCTTGTCCGAATCCACAAAGCATGCTTTCAAATCCCGTTTTGACCACTTTGACGAATTTGAGGACCAAACTGCAGAAGGATGATCTGAACTTATGCCGGTTAGCGATACAAGGTGCATATCCAATCAAACCAAACTCGGCAATAAGTTCCCCTTGTCACTATGACCTTGTGTATGACCTTGTAGATGTGGACAAGTTGAGGCCGATGGCGCTGGTGGGGGTCTCGATCAACATAGTTATTAGGCTAGTAATCTTACGCTTGCCTCGGCTAGCACCTCCTTTTGTGCACCTCATCATTTTGATGATTTAAACCGCCGATCCCTATTCTGCGCTGAACGACGTGGAGGATACTGCATGGTCATTGCTATATGGTCGTAAAGATTCAGGCTTTCAAGCCAGTGTGAACGACCTTGCTAGGCATTTCACGCTAGACTCGTTGCATGCAGTGGAAGGGATTTTCCGAGCCTCTGCAAAGACACTCTGATGTCTTTATGGATGTCGGGACACCGATACCGAATTGCTGATGGGCCCGGCGGCCTGAATTCTAGGTCAAATGTCACGGAACGTTCGAAGTTCTTCGAACTGCCGTGGCAACTTTCCAAGCTGCCATGACAAATCTGACCACGTGACCTGATGTTAGCTGACAAAATGCTGCCCCTTGCCAAGTCATCGAATACAAGATGCTTAAGTTAATCTCGGAATCCCATTGAAAGACTCTCTTCTACGGTCAATTCGTTGGTGTAAAGGTATTCTTCGCCATGAGCCCGTGCTGTAACAAAGTGACCCCAAACGACGAGGCATTCCTGATTAATGCCGTGAACCAAGCATACAGCAAGCAAGCCCGGGAAGGTGCTGATCGAGCCTGTATGTGATCACTCGCCGAGGGCTTGTCGTGTTCACGTCAATGACTGTAGAGTTCATAATTGCCAGATGCCGAGCGTGTCGCAAATGCGTTTGGATACACTTCGGAAGAACTACAGTCGGTCCCGGCCGAAGCACACATGGGATTGAGCTGTGGAAATCCCGTTGCAACGGCGTCGATAAAGGCGGTAAGTAATGAACATATCTCGTTCGCGCTACAGCAATATTGTTACTGAGCTGCTGCGTACGTATAGGGAGAGACGGTAGTTGATCTAGGCTCCGGTGGGGGCATAGATGTCTTTCTCGCTGCTGCCAAAGTGGGACCTACTGGACAAGTCATTGGGCTAGATAACTCAGACGTGGGTCCGATAAGATCAGAATCTGAAATATGCTGATTTCAGACCAACGAACAAGGATATGATTGCTCGGGCTCGTCGCAACGCTGCGGCCAAGGGTCTCAGGCCGCCACATGTCGCATTTGTGAAGACTTCGCTGGCAGGCGATCTGCCGATCGACAGCAACTCTGTGGATTGCGTCCTCTCTAACTGTGTGATTAACTTGTTACCCCCCGCGGGTAAACTTAAGGTGATGCGGGAAGTGTACCGCATTCTTAAACCCGGGGGGCGTGTCAGCCTCGATGATGTACGGTCAACTATCCATATCCACGTATGAGTTTCTCATGCACTTCACAGATCATAGCCCAGAAACCTTATCCGGATTCCTTGCGGTCCAATGTAGCGGCATATGTTGGTTGTATTTCCGGTGCCATCCTTCTTCATGAATACCAAGCACTGATGCAGGATGCAAGCTTCAAAGGTAGGTCAGTATTGAAGGCGCGATGTCATCGGTAATCAACTTTATCTGGTAGATGTCCTATTCACAGAGACTCAGAGTGATCTCAATGTCTACCTCAATGGTGGCTCGACTAGATGCTGTGGGACGATCAGCTCAGCGACATCCGCTCCCACCGACATCGGAGATCTGAACGAGTGGGCCAGTGAGTCCTACGTCGGTCCGTGTCGCTCGTATTAACCAACATCAACCCTGAATTCAAAAGAGTCATACCAAATCTATGCTACGAAGAGCGATGGCTTTACTGCCACCGAATCTGTGCCAGAATTCGCTCTCAAGAATTGGTGGGACGCATATCCGGTTCCAGCGTCATCCCCGAGCAGTTTGGAGTGTACAGAGGTTGCGGATCTTATCAGGAACCCGGAATTCAGCGAGAAAGATTTTGTTGTAGTTGACGTAAGGAAAAACGACCATGTGGTGGGTGTCCTTCCATCAACCATCGCACGTCTTCCGGAAGGTAACAATGTCGATAATCTAGGGAGGTCATGTCCGCGGAAGCGTCCAACGACCGGCCCAGACTTTTTACGATGACCTACCCAAGTTTTATGAGGAGCGCAAGGAGACAAAACAGGTGATCTTCTACTGTGGGAGCTCCAATGGTCGAGGGCCGCGGTGTGCTAAATGGTATCTTTATGAACTACATCGAAGATGCTTAGATTAACCGATGCTTGTTTAGGTACCAAGATTACTTGGATCAACAAGGGAACACCGAGTCGAAAGCGCTTGTAATGTTAGGTGGTGTGAAGAAATGGTTATCAACATACAAGGAACAGGAAGATTTAGTGGAATTCGACTGAGAAATGCTCGGCCAATAGAAGATGCTGTATCTCGTTCGACATGTTGAAATTTGAGCCCGAGAAACAATCTCCATTTCCATTCGTGCATGAGGGCGCGTATCCGCGAACAGATAGGCTTGCTGCCATCAAGACGACTTCGAACGGAATGGACGTCAAGAGACGGTCCAGTTCACCACCGACCCAAGGAGCCCGTTGACTACAACTCCATTGGTCATGACACTTATTCTTGGTGAAGTGCGATGACATCGCAACCTCAGTTCCACCCGTGATCAAGCTGTGGCGCACCATGCACACGCGGCGGATGGCAGTCACTTACTACTAAAAGGAGACAAAACTTGTGACAAAAACACCCGAGATCTATTGAGGGTCGGACTGCAAGCCACAGGGGGATGGAGATTGGTGTCAAGATCGTCACATCATCATCCGGAGCTGATGCGTGTAGATATGCCGTATTCTCCGCGGGAGACTAGGCTGGGAGTTGAACGAAGTTGATCTATGAAATGGCGCGCAACGGAAGCAACCGGATGGACATACCGAGCCACGCAGATAAGTTCAGTGAAGATCAAACCAGAGATGCCACGAAAATAAATTGGGCTGTGTGTTCGTTTTATCGGCTGCAGCACGTAGCAGCTTCTCCGTTGGAGTAACTTAGAATGTGTACGCCATGACCAGTAGTTCAACCGTATCTCAAACACGTCGGATGGATACGGAAACCAATGGCCTGTTAGCTCGGAAGAGGAGCATCGTCGGGACTCGTGTGGACCCTTGGAACAGGGTCCACTGGCAGTACTTCTGATGGCACTTCGCGAACCAGCCGAGTAAGCGTGCTGCGGCACTGTCTGGGTTGCAGAGGCGGCGGAAGTTGGGGTTCGCGAAACGACGCAAATAGAGTAAGATTTCTCCCAATCGTCGGGGAGGGTGAACCACGAGGTATCCTCGAGGTCACATCAAGCAAAGATACAGACCGACGTTTACCTTGTAGAGTAACTGATTACAGTAATCGTCGGTTTTGCCGGCCGGGCATGCTGTTATCGCATTTTTTTTAAATCTTGATTCTCGAGTTCGCAGCAATGAATTTGAACACGTTGACTCAGAGTCAAGTACTATTGCGTGACTGAAGTGAATTAATTTTCCGCACCTCTGAATGCCAGTGGGACAGATTACCAGCCTGGGCGCAGGCTGGCAGTAAGCGTCGCCCGAGAAATGATCTCCTAATGAAACAGGAAAACCTGTACTGGACTCGACCCTAGTAGCGAAGGTTCTCGGATGATACTCCGGTTACCGGTTGCGTTGCTCGTATCCCGTCACTTGTGGAGTGCGGTTACCTGCCGAAGGAAATGTCCTCTAGTAAAGGCTGTCACCCGGATATTCTTGAGGCGCCCAAGCTCGGGAAGTTTTAGTTTTGGTGGGAACTAACCGGCCCAGAAAGCTCAACTCTTCCATTCCATTGCCCCAGTTGCCAAAGAGAGAATAAAGCACCACTCCTCCTCGGTCAACCTGCTGACATCCTCCTAGACGCTCTAACACCATTTTGTGCGTACCTTCCATCATCGCTTTCTCGTCTTGATCCATTGACATCCTAACCTCTGGTTGTTTTCGCTACACGATAGTCTAGTAGTATCCTCAGATCTTTACTCGCTATGCCCACGATCCGCGAACATGACATGCCTCCGTGCAACTTGGACGAGGACGGTACGCCTTTTCTGCTCTTTGAAATGTCCATCATCCATTCTCATCAACGAACTTATCAGACGGAATGCCTCCTCTCGTCGACAACCCGAATCCATCGATGACGTTTACCTTCTTCACCGACATGACACCTATCACTGCCCTGAGTGCGGATCCTACCATCCCGTTCGAAACAGTCTGGGAGTACCCAGTCCCAGCTCCTGCATCTCCCGCCGAGTTCGCCGAGTTCCCTGAGACCCAGTTAGCGTTCCAAGGACCTGACCGCGCGAGCCACGGCAAGAAGCGCGACGCCTCTTATATCCCACGTCCGCCCAACGCTTTCATCCTCTTCAGATCGTCTTTTATCCGTAGCCAGCAAGTTCCAGAGAAGGTGGAAGGAAACCATAGTACTCTCTCGAAGATTATCGGTAAGCATATTGAATTTTTCATGATAGAATGCATGGTATTATAACTGGATTACAGGTAAATATTGGAAGACACTTCCTCGTGAAGAGAGGGAGGTCTGGGAGGCAAAGGCACTCGTCGCACAGGCGGAACATAGGAAACGATACCCTGATTGGCGCTTCAGGCCCGGAGCTAACGCACTCGCGAAGCTCAAAGTCAAGGACGGACCCCAGCCATCCAATAGAAAACGAGCAAGTCAGGCTGGGCGAAAGGTTAAAGGTGATCCCACAGGCAAGAAAGCGAAAAGTGGCGACGAGAGATGTACGATAATTGCAGATCTCCTGATGGAAGGGAAAACAGGAATGGATCTGGAGGATGCGGTGAGACGATGGGAGGATGGTGCCCGTAAAGTGGTTGGTGGACAGAATGGCGCGTGCAAAGATGGAACAGGGACTGGGAAGGAGGACGGAGATGAACAAAGAGAAGCGGCGGTGGCGAACGAAGTCGAGACTCACGGAAAAGTCATTTCCACCACGAGCGCGGAAGCCCCCGCTGCACCTGGCGACCTACGGTCCATCCGAGCGAATAAATGCGATGGTTATACCCCGCCTCAAACCCGTGCTCAGACTCCAGACGCCTCTGATGACGACCGTTTCCGGATCCCACTCACGGCGATGTTCAAGCGTTCGCTTTCTGCTCCAGCGGGTCAAACCACTCCGAACCAGGTATCCTCTCACCATCGTCACGGCTCGCTTGACAGCGTCTTCGCCAACGTCTCGTACGACATTGCGGAGTCTCGACAAGCCCCATCACTCAATGTTGAACAAACAGAAGACCTTGCCAATGCCGTATCAGTGGACTACATCGGATGTCTCTCCCCCTTGGTTCTTCCATCCGTTCTTAGGGAAGGCGTACCGGCGCGTTGGAATGACGTAAGTATTGATCCCATATCGGTTATCGATATTATCTACTAAGCACGTAATTATTATAGCCGTATAATCTCCTAGAGACATCGATGGGGGTTCCACCCCCATCTGATTGCCCAGGGTTGACATATGCCCTCCATACGCCCTCCGTTTCTCCTGTCGAGGATCAATCGTTTGCGGCATACAGTTTTTGCTCGACGAACGCAGACTTTGATAAAGGATTGCCCCCTGCTTATACCCGAGACACGCAGAACGCGTATTGCACGCCGAAGAGCTGGGCCGATTGCGCAGTTCTGCACGAGCAGATGCCCATTTTCATCAACCAGTATGCAGGAACAACGATCGTCTACGACTGGTGCGCGCCACACTATAGTGCTTATGTGGACGGCACAAGCGCTTCATACCCCTACCCTGGCAACAATGAGCAGTTTGGTCTCGGAGACGATTACATCCGTGTTCAGGCAGGAGATTGCCTTCCTGCCATTGCGTATTGAGATATTTACCCCACAGGTAAATCAACTATAGAGAATCATGTTTTCAAGTGACTGTCTTGTATAGGGGAGAGTTACCCTTCCGTTTTGTCGTGCTAGACTGATACCGTGATTTGAACAGTACTTCCATTTATGTTACCCTTTCTGCTTATGCTCTCCGATGTTTTGTTGCCAATTCCCGGTATTATGTGCTCCCACTGCTGTTTGTTGTACAAGTACATGCTTCGTGAATGGGGCTGTTGTAAGATAACTTGTTGTGCTTACTATGTCTTCTGCCTCGGTTGAAAATATACAGTGTACATATGCATGGATGTCTGTAGGGGGTCGTGAGATCCTGCTGCAGCCATCAAGTATAATTCGATCATGTTGAGTTCGGACTTGGTCAGTGTATCGCCGAATCACGTCTACCCCCGGACATTCAATTCAGAAGTCAAGTACATGTATTATAGCTATTTTCTCAATGAAATGATCTTTTCTTGGAATTCCTGGACCCGACAAAGCCCCCAAACTCGGGTTCTCAATCTCTTAACAAACCGTCCCCGTCACTGCAAGCTACTGTGTAGTACTTTCTGGTGTTGGTGTTGACTCGGACCGGTCGACCTAGCTGACAAGGACTGAGATGGATTACAAGCAAGCCACAGTTAATTCCGCGGAATAGTTCGAGCGAAACAACAGGCTTAAGGGGAGCTCCTGTTCAACGGAAGTGACGACTCGGAGGTCTTACCGTGCCACACTGCCGGTAAATCTCAAGTCAGTCACGGTATAGCTGACGATCTGTTCCTGGGCGCTATCTCGGGTCATTCCCTCCCACAGTTCGCTGGCCTCAGCGGACTAATCCACACCGAATAGAATGTTGTTGGAAGCATGGACCAATCAAAGGTACGATCTTTATTGCTACTCAGGCCGCGTGATAGGGCTTCCGCGCTAGATTACAAGTCCGATTCCTCCACAAGATCATTTATAGGTTCAGCGACCTCCATATATGTGTCTTCGGACTGCGGTTGGCGTTTTGGGAAGCTGACCACCCTGCGTCAGACAAAGTGCCGATTGGATGGGAATTATATCCGAGTGTGGTTGCTAATGGTCGCAATCAGTCGGAGAATGTCGGGTCGCCCGGAAACTGACTGACCACCAAGCTTATCCTATGGGGCGAGAGAGAGCTTCTCCTATGTATGGTAGATCTTTTACCTTCATTCTTGATCCACGACAACTCAAACCTCACCCTCAAAGAGTCTCACACCAGAGCTACGGGCCTCGCTCACGGAGCGAACCGAGCTGTTTCTCCTTAATATCATCAGAGTTAACTCGTCCACTCAGTATGCATCCCAGGCGCCGTCTCTGGCTTCTTTTCGCAATGCGATTTCATTACATGGGATGTCGATCAATGCAACACTCTTCAAGGATTTTCGTAACTACGTTCCACTGACGGACTACGAGTCTTA
>QGOI01012358.1:0-12887 GCA_003313885.1 Boletus sp. MG55 | reverse complement strand
TCGATCGCGAGGGCGACTGCAACCATCTACACACGGACTCGGGCACAGGCACCATCCCCGTCGACGAATCCAAAGACTCGCTCTTCACCACCTCCGCCTCCTCGCTCTCCGCGAACGATACGTCCGCACCTACCACGCCTCCCACGCCCAGCCCAAGCCCTGTCCCCGACTTTGGTGAGAGTTCGCCCATGAGCACGGAAACTGGCACTAGAAAGGCGTCCATCGGACGGAGCATGCTTCCCGTACTTGTAAAGCATCTCCGGCGCCTCTCGCTCTCGGGGATGTCTCCAGATCGAGAACGACTCGTGAATAAGCTGCGTGGGTTGCGTTCGTTGTCCAGGTCCAGGTCGGGGTCGGGGTCGGGGTCGGGATCGCCGCCTGCCAGCGTATGGCGGGGCTCCCCTGCCCGCTCCGAGTCGTGCAGGAGCGCGCATCTCACGGCGAGCCCAAGCCCAAGTCCTATCAAGGGATCTGGGATTCCGGTGTTGCAGCGAAGGATGACGATTCGTGCGCGGAGGACGTCGGTGAGGAAGGGCTAGTAGTGGGAAGCATCGACGTTCGTCTTCTTCGTTTTCGTTTTTATCTGTGGATATCGACGCGAGCGGTTATGGTCGTGACAGATGCATTTCGTTGTACATATATATGCGGTATGTTGAGAGTTTGAGTTGCAAAGAGACGACCTAGTCCTCGTAATTCGGTTCAGACACTTGGCGGACGGTGGGTAGTGTCCGGCGAAGCAGTACTGGGCAATTCTCCCGGAGAACTGGAGTCGGTCGTCGCAGCAAGTTATTCCCACGGACGCGTTTCAACTACTACATACTTCTGAGTGGGTGCAGCTTCAATACCGACGTCCTGGCTAAGCATGCGACTATTGCGTTCCCGACTTTAGACTTAGATTTTCAAGACGAACTTGTTTCCCAAGCAGATGCTCACCGCAATCAGGGACGAAGACCTAGTAGTAACATCCTGGCAAGCAGTGTACACACTTCAACTTTGCTTCAACTCGCACCATCTTGCATCAACTGACGGAAAACATTCATCCTCAACTTTGTCAAGATTATGGTCAACGCGACGAAGTGTCTACGAAGCCATTCAAATGTTCCGTAGTCACTTTATAGGTGGCGTGCCTTTCTTCAGCACCGCGGTGTCCGCCGGTTCTGCTCAACGTTCGAGGGCGTGCTGCCACAACGTCGCCGGTTACACGCGTCGACTGGTTTCTTTTACTCACTGTCATGTCAATGCACTGGGTTGGTCACCTAGTAGACCTCTATTGCAACCATAGAATATATCCTTCCCCTCGCACACGTCTGTCAAGAGGCTAAGACCAAGGTACATGGCTTCGCATCTGATATTTCCTTCAACTTTCTCTGACCTATTCCAGTGGATTCAAGGGGAACATTTATATTCCTGCCTTTTACGCATTCTCCTGGTCCTATTATTGCTCGAAAGGCGTTACCACTGTCACCCGAAAAACTCCATCCTCTCCCATACGTCGTCACACAGTATCTGGCCGGGCGGTTGGGTCGTCAGACCCACTGATTCGTAGAAAAGGTTGCCAATCTGCAAAGCACTGTAACGTTACCGCTGAACGACACTTTCGTAGGCCATTCGAGAGTTGTGATTGGAGGACAGGTCGGCGAAAAAGGGCATAAAAGGTCCTTCACCAGGGCCGAAACAGAAAAGGTGGACATTTGGCAGTCCCGACTTGCAGATTTGAAGGATGGATCACTCATACCGTAATCTTTGCGAATGGGGCCAGGTACGAAGGCCGGATCAATGGCATCTCAACCATTTCCGCGTCACATTCGCACTCCTTGACGACCACCCAGAAGAATAGTTCCTTGTCGGAAGCTTTCTGCATCACCTCGAAATGGATCCTCACACTGTGTCTTCCCATCGTGGCAGAATCGGTATCCCATCTTCGTGATACTGTACACGACTAGGCGAAGGCAGGCCGAACAATTCACTTCTCCGGCCCTTTCAACTGCCGTCTGACTCTCCTTCGCTTCGTCAGCGCGATGTTCTGCACGCCGCGTCACTCGGGATGAACACCAAACGTGAGGCGTACCTGCGGTTATTTCACAGGAGATTTGTCGATGCGCACACGATGGTAATGCAACGGGATGTGTTGACGTTTCGCGCCACATGGTGATAGGGATTAATCAAGTGACGCGGAAAACTGAGGTGAAAGTTAAGAGGTTCGTAAAGACAATATACCGAGATCTATGCGAGGGAACGGAATATGGTCAGCGGGGCAGACAGGGCGAAAGGGTGTCCAACAGAATGTCCTTGAGTGCAGGGATCCCGCGACCGGCGAATTAGATGGTCACCGGTCCGCGGCGGCTGGGCGCAATCCTGCACGCGCGACATTCCAGCCTTTTCCCAAACGACCATGCTGAAGCGAATATGGGCAGTTTGCATACGGTCAAAAGAATCAAAAGGTACTTGTTTCCTTATGTCGGTGAGGAGAGCAGTGAAATGATGCGTGTAGCAGTTGAACAGGTGCATTCACGGGCAGATTCCCTTTTTGCCGAGTTTGAGGAAGGGGGCGGAACGAATTACATCGACGAGGCGATTGTCCTTGATCGTCAAGCGCTGGAACTTTGCCCACCTGGCCACTCCAAGCGATGGGTTTCATTGACTCAGCTTCAACGTCATCTCTGGGTTCGTTATAACCAACTTGGGGAGATGGTAGACATCCAGGAGGCGATTGTCCTCGCCCAAGAAGCACTCGACCTTTGCCCACGAGGGCACCCAGGCCGGCCAACGTCATTGAACAATGTTGCGGCTTATCTCTCCACTCGGTACCAGCAGCTCGGTGCAATGGCAGACATCGACGAGGCCATTGTCCTCGGGCGAGAGGCACTCGACCTTTGCCCACAAGGGCACCCAGCCCGGTCAACGTCTTTGAGCAATGTCGCGGACTTTCTCTCCACTCGGTACCAACGGCTCGGAGCAATGGCAGACCTGGACGAGGCCATTGTCTTCGGACGAGAAGCTCTCAATCTTTGCCCACATGGTCACCCAGACCGGTCAATATGTTTGAACAACGCTGCGGCTCATCTCTTCACTCGGTACAGGCAGCTCGGGGAAATGGTAGACATTGACGAGGCTATTGTCCTCGGGCGAGAAGCACTCGAACTTTGCCCACGAGGGCATCCAGACCGGTCAATGTGTTTGAACAATCTTGCAGTCCGTCTCTCCACTCGGTACAACCAGGTTGGGGGATTGTCAGACCTGAACCAGGCCATTGTCTTCGGGCGAGAAGCTCTCGACCTTTGTCCACGTGGCCATCCAAACCGGTCAAGGTTTCTGAACAACGTCCAGGCTCATCTTTCCGCTCGGTACAAGCAGCTCAGGGCGATGGCAGATCTCGACGAGGCCATCGTCCTTGGGCGAGAAGCACTCGACCTTTGCCCACGAGGGCACCCAGACCGGTCAATACGTTTGAGCAACGTTGCAGTTGATCTTTCCATTCGGTACAAGGAACTAGGGGTAAAGCCAGACATCGACGAGGCCATTGTCCTCGCCCGAGAGGCACTGGACCTTTGCCCACCAGGACACCCGGACCACTCAACGTCTTTGAACAATACTGCGGCTTATCTTTCCACTCGGTACAGGCAATTTGGGGAAATGGAAGACCTTGACGAGGCAATTGTCCTCGGGCGAGAAGCACTCGACCTTTTCCCACAAGGGCACCCACATCGTTCGACGTCGTTGGACAATCTTGCAGCTCATCTCTCCACTCGGTACAACCAATCCGGGACAATGATGGACCTCGACGAGGCTATTCTCGTCGCCCGAGATGCACTCCGACTGCGTCCATCCGGCCACCCTGACCGATCGCGGTCGCTGGAAAACATTGCAAGCTACCTCTGTACTCGGTTCACACAATCGGGTCAGTTAAAGGACAAGGAGGACCTATTCATTCTCTACACCGAGTTGACACATCTACCACAAATGGTGTCTTCATCTGATCTGCTTGCTGCCAAGGCATGGGTCAATGCAGCCGAAGATTTTCACCACCCCACGACGCTTCTCGCATACGAAACATCTCTTCGATTACTTACTCAGCATCTCGCCACTCTGCCATCATTACCCCAACATCTACCCATCCTCAAGAAGCTCGCGTCGTCACTTGCAGCGGACGCTGTCTCAGCTTATCTTCGCAACCACAATCCTACGAACGCGGTCGAGCTGCTAGAACAGGGACGGGGTGTCTTTTGGAACCAGATCAGTCGTCTCCGTTCCCCGCTCGAAGACGTCATCGAATCTTGCCCGGCAGGAAAGACCCTGGCAGACGAGTTCACTCGACTGACCTCACTCATTCGCGACGCAATGAATTCACCTGGTGAAGATCAGCACGATCGGGTGTTCCGCCTCAACCTCGATATGCAAAGAGTAGTGACCAATATCCGAGAGTTACCCGGTCTCGCACGTTTCCTTCTCCCCCCATCCTTCTCCAATCTTCAATGCGCAGCCAGCGGAGGACCTGTCATCATCGTAAATGCGAGCGAGTATACGTGTGATGCACTCGTTGTATTCGTTGACCGAGATCCAGTTCATATCCCATTACAAATCACAAAAGGTCGTGTTCGAGACCTGTCATCAGAGCTCCGATCCTTGACTTTGCGTGCAAAGAAGATGGACGTGAAGAGAGATCTCGGTCGTCTCCTGCGAGATCTCTGGGACGAGGTCGTCTCCCCGATCGCTGATTTTCTGCAGACGACATGTCCAGCTCATTCACGTATCTGGTGGTGCCCCACTGCCGAGTTCTCTCTTCTACCATTGCACGCTGCTGGTCCATATCGGAAGGGCCAACGGAATCTTTCCCATCTGTACATCTCGTCTTACACTCCCACTCTCACTGCACTCATTCGTGCTAGACGGCACGGACCATCGAATTCTACTACCAAAGCAAAATGTTTTATTGCCATAGGTCAAGCGAACGCCACCGGCGAGAATGAACTCATCTCCGTCAGCAGTGAACTAGCCATTGTTGGTCAGCGCATCGAAGGTCTCGCCGAGTTCACGCGCATCGAGGGTGCTGAATCCTGTATCTCCAGGGTCACTGAGGAGCTTGGGAAGAACGAGTGGGTTCACCTTGCATGTCACGGTATCCCAAACCGGCAACAGCCGTTCGAGTCTGCGTTTGCTCTCCAGGACGGACGTTTCACTATTCAACACATCATGCAGTGTGAGTTGGAGAATCCCCAGTTTGCGTACCTCTCTGCATGTCATACGACCGTTGGAGACGAGGAGAGTCCGGACGAGGTGATTCATCTCGCGTCTGCGATGCAGTTTGCCGGGTTCCGCTCTGTTATCGGGACAATGTGGGCCGTGGATGATGGTCATACGAACAGGATCACCTCGATGTTTTATGACAATATGAAGGACGAGTCCGGTCATCTGGATCATACCCGCGCGGCATACGCGCTGAACGAGACGATGAAAAGATTGGGCGGTTTACCGTTGGATCAACGCGTTCTCTATATACATATCGGAGCCTAGTTTATGTCCTCGTTTGCTGTCTAGTAACCTGCGCTACTGTGTTTTGTTTAGGAGTATTTGCTGCCTGTGACTGCGCTCGACGAGCTGGATGAGACGGGGAAGAGATCTCGAGACGACCGGTTCCGATACTGAGAAACGTATCTCGTTGCACATGTCGTATTTTACAGATTTACTTTGCTCGATGTCTGATATAAATACTCTCGGTCCCCAAGTCACAGCACGACTTTAGGTTGAAGGCGAAGCTCCACTTGCACCTTATATGTATACGCTTGACTGATCCTCCTCATCTTTATTTCGCCTCGTTCGCCTCCCTCACGAGGTCAAAGCTCGCTTCGCCCTCCCGTTTCACAGCGACATATTTTTCTGTCACGATCGCCGTGATCAACTCCGCGGGGGTAACGTCAAAACTAGGGTTATACACTCCGCCTTTGGTTTCTCCGACTGCGCTGGGCGTGATCAGCACTTGGGCTTGGACTTTGTTACCAGAGGCGTCGTAGGTGGCGGGATGGAGGGCACCACGGACGAGGCAGGCTTCGAGGGGGGACCGGTGTTCGATCGGAATGCTGTGTATTGGAAGTTAGGGCGAGCGGCGGAGTGGCATAGAGTAATACTCACCCCGAACCGTCCGCAATGGCGAGATCGACGGTACTCGTGGGAGCGACGACAATGAATGCAATCTTGTGTCTCGCCGCCAATACAGCGGCATTGTACGTCCCGATCTGGGGTCAAGATAAATGAGATCGGGAACTCCCAGGAGGAGATCCGGGCTGTTAAACTACCTTGTTCGCGGTGTCACCGTTCCTTGCGATGCGATCAGCGCCGACGGCTGTAGCGCGAGCATAACATTATTTATGCTTGTTTATGGGCGCGAATGAGGGTACGCACCAACAGCATGGATGGGTTTGTGTTGGAAGAGCGAGCCGACCATGGTGTCGCAAATCATGGTGGAGGGGATGGAAAGGGTATGCAGCTCCAGGGCGGTCAATCTACATGCATGAGTGGGTTAATCGAGGACGTGATGGGAGGATAGTCACCGAGAGCCTTGGTGATACGGGGCTGTTTGAGTGTAATACGCCCTCTCCAGGAGTCCCTGTTCGTGAAGGTATGTAATGAATCCAAGCGCCGTCCCATATCCCTGCCAATCAAGAAAGGTCAAGGTGCGATCTCGTAGAACAGCGTCAAAAATCACCGATGTTGCGAGAGAGCCAGTGTTACAAACGGTGAGCACGTTCAGGTACTTTCCCGTCCCTCCGATCCGCTCGTCCAGCCAATCGCCACCCAACTTGGACATGGCAATGTTTTGGGCCTTGTCCTCGCTTCCGATCAGCTTTGCCTCTGCGATGAGGTCCTTCGCGATCGCGAGCGCCGCATCTGTGTCTGGCGTCCGTGGTTCTGGCTGTTGCTGGTGTGTGGTGACGGCCAGGGAGAGGGACTTGGCGAGACGACGGGTGGCTGCGCCAAGGTTTACGGCGGTGGGTCTGGCGGTGAAGAGATAGTCGAGCTGCGGGACGATATAGGCCTCGAGCGAGGATGGAGAGGCCAGAAAGTCGGGGAGTGGCGTCGCCTGGACGGCTTTTGAGAGAGTTGTCGCAATCGAGAGCGACGCGAGTGCACCGATAGCGGGTGCACCACGAATCTGAACGCTGCTGAGTGAGTTGGCGGAAAGAGGCAGACAGAGGTACCTTCATTGACTTGATGGCGTCGTGGGCCTGTTCTACGGACTGAATCTGGACATATCCGATGGTGTGCGGGAGCAAGAGCTGGTTGACGATGTCGATGTTGTCCTGGTCGAGGATGCGAATAGATTTGATCGCGTCCATGGTCAAGCAACGATGCTCGCCCAAAAAGGAAAGCGCTGTAGGGTTGGATGAAATCACATGCAAAGTGAATGTGTCCGTCCCGTTGGAGTATAATAACGGGGATATCCCTCATCACCCCTTCTCACAGACGACTATGATTGACCATCTCCTGGGTCGTCCAAGTCCCTCCTGGAAACGTGCTCAGGTATGCCTCTATCCCCATTTCCACACCCGCTCATCCCACACTAGGTCTTTCTCGTCATCCTATTCTGGATTTGGAGACTCGCCTATGGAAACCCTGGTGCTCCGCGTCTCTTGCGGTTAAGGAAGTTGAACAGGAAACTCCGTACGTGCATACATTCACCGTCGTTTCATTCCTCCCCTAACTCGCGTGACAGAACGCTTCTCGCCATGGCAAATTATCGTCAGCACCCTCACAGCCGTGTATGCGCTCAAAAACCTCGACAAGATCTTGGGTCTTGGTTGTAAGCGCCACCCTTCTTTTTCGTAATCGGGAATCAACATCCTCTTCTCTTCTTCTCAGCCCCTGAGCCGTTAGCTCAACTCGTGAGTTCAACCACCTTGACTCCTCGGGTCATGCCTTCTCATTCCCGCTTAGTATTCACCCTCATATTACCGTGCCACTTGGATAGCGACGGGCCTCGATGCTGGTTTTGCGACTGCCATGTCTGTTCGCCCCAAATGGCTCAAGGATATCTGCTCTATATTGTTCTCAATCTATTACATCATTTACGCCAGCGAGGCTGACGAAAAGGTCCGCACAGTGCCTTATCCCTATAATCGTTCGGCTTATAGACGAGTCGGTCTAGCTCCGGCGATTTAGGGCTGTGCCCACCATTGAAATGTTCCGAACTACTTGGGAGAAGACAACTAATCCATATGTATGTAATCCTATCGTTCGTGCGACGAATCCCTGACTTTCATTTTTGTCAGCTTCGATTAATAGCGCAGAGTTCAGTCGTGTCACTTCACAGAAAGATCCTTCTGCCACGTCCTTCTGCTTCAACATGTGATCGTCCAATCACAGTCCACATCTACTTTGCGCCCCCTGCGCCCCAGCTTCATAACACCACGGATCTCATCCTCGATTTCCCTGGTGGCGGGTTCGTGGCGATGTCACCGGACCACCATGCTGAACGACTGCGCACTTGGGCCATTAGAACTGGTAAACCTGTGCTTGCCGTTGACTATGGAAAGTCTCCCGAATGTAAACATCTACCTCCTGTTCATCTCACCAGACGCTTATCCATTCTCCAGATCCTTATCCATTTGCGATGGACGAGTGTTTTGATCTTTACCGACTTCTCGCGGAAACGTCTGGTAGATGTATTGGCATGTCTGGTAAGAAATTAAATGTGATCATGTCCGGGGACTCGGCGTAAGTCTTTTTTTTCGGTCTTCCACAGCTCTGTTAACATCTCGCTCATACACGTGCACTACGTTCAACAGTGGCGCTACGCTTGTCGTGGGTGTCATGGTCAAGATTTTGCAATACAATGCCGCCATCCCTGTCGGAGAAGTCAAGCTTCCTGCGCCGTTGTCTCTCGTTCTCAATTACGCTGCGTTGGACTTTAACTTTACTTCCTGGATGTCGCCAGATAATCTTCGAGTCCTGCGAACAGAACAATCCACGGGAGATCTTCCTGGCATGCGCGAATTGGCATTGCAGAAGAATCACCTGCAGCATATCAGCCCATTGAGTATGGTGGGAGACCATCGCACGCGAGCAAAGCGTCTGAAGAGGCACAAGAGCTGGAAAGATGCACTGCAAGATCTGGTCGGAAGGTCGGAGGAACTGCCCTCGAAACACCACCACCAGAAGGACATGAAGCGCAAATCGTCGGTGAGATCGTTCGAGGCGCCGCATGATGATCACGATTCTTGGGCAGACTCCGAGAGCGAGGAGGGGGAATCAAAACCTGTGAGAGAGGAGGATCGCCCCATCGAGGAGCGTGTACGCTTTGTGTATCAGGATGCCTCCTTGGACACGGAAGGACTCCATCGAGCGCTTGAGAAGCAGCAGGAGCAACTCTCAGCAGCTGTCACACAAGCGAACCTCAAGGCAACCACGCTTGTCACTGGAAGCCATAACGGCAAAAGCATGGGCAAAAACCGCGAACCCATTGGCACAAGGCTGACCATGACGAGCCGTACAGGATACTTCCAGGATCGTATTATTTCTCCTAGCATGGTAAGTTGGCGAATACATCGCACTCTGATCACTCAGTCGTTCTGTGCGTTGAATGCTCACTCGACTGGACAGATGCGTGCCATGGCCATTTTGTACATCGGACCACATCGAAACCCTGACTTTTCAATTGATTACTTCATTTCACCCATCCTGACGCCGCCACCTCTCCTCGCACAATTCCCACCCCTTCTGATGCAGTGTGGTGAGAGGGATCCGTTCGTGGATGACACTGTCATCTTTGCAGGGCGAGTACGCGAAGCGAAGCGAGCCCGCAAAGCTGAGCTTGACCTCGTGCTCACAGGCAAGAGTGCCAAGTTCGGCGAAGGCCTTCGTATGACGGACGTCCATTTGGATGATGTTCCGGATGGCGACGTTGCAAGTATGGTCGCCGAGCGAGATCAACTTGCCCGGGAAACGGAGGATGACTGGGTACAGATGGTGCTATTTTCTGATTGGAGCCATGGGTACCTACAGATGATGGCACTGATGAGCGAAGCCAAGGCTGTGGTGGAGGATCTCGCGGATTGGATAGAGGACGCGTTTGTGAGATATTCGGGTGAGGAAGAGAGGACGAGCAAGGTTCTGGAAGCCATGGACGGGCGAGGGACGAAGAAGAAAAAGGAAACGAGGTGGAATTCGCCTCAGGCCTCTCGTTCCCCAATGAAGCGACCGATCTGCCACCCGCTGTCGACGGAGAATAGCGACGCTGATGGCGATGGGAAAGTGGACGCGAGTCCGTTCGCGTCCGGGACGGAGACGGACGACTCGGGGATAACGTTTGTCGCACGAAAGCGTGGTGGGAGTGGGACTCCGGTGATTCACTCACGGACAAGCTCTGATGAGCGGCGTGATGTGATAGAGATGAAACAAGGGCATTCGTCACCGTCGTTTCTGAGCGAGCAGAGCGACGTTGCTGCACAGCGGGAGCGGGAGAGTGCGACTGGTACGCCGCGGGCGGGTAATGGGAAGACTGGGCAGAGAATTACAGAGACGGAGCTCATGCGACGGCGGAGGCTGCTGGATGCGCACATCTTTGACGGACCAGGCAGTAGCTAGTACTAGTGGACGGTTTCGGACAGGGACGGAAAGTAGGTGTCATGGTGGTGTACGTTATGTAGTCTACACGGGTGTATCTGAACGCAACTGAGAAAAGATCATACGAAAGGGCATAAGCGGGTAACGAAAGCGAGCCGATGGGAACGAGGGGGGCCGGAACAGGATGGCGTAGGAAAGGAGACGGGTGACGTGGATGATCAGGACACCGGAGGACACTGCTTTCGGTGCTGAACAAGCAATCCCGATTTGGCAGGTGGGGCGGTGCTGCGGCGCTGCATGCTAAATGGAGACACAGCCACGTCGGTCGGTCGGATACAACGTCGAGCACGCTCACCGTCCGGACGGGCTCGATATCGTCCCAGCTCTCGTCCGCCCCGGCTTCTCTTTTTCTGCCGTGCTCCACTTTTCTACACGGGGCTGTGTCCGAATTGTCATCTCTAAAAGGCGCCAGGAGGTGCGCACTCTGCTCAAAAAGGGCCCGGACGTTCTTCAGAGAACGCTCATTAACTTTCTTAGCCCTGTCTATTTCACATCAAAAAGAAGCTTTCCGTTTCCCTCGCCTAAATAATAAAAAGGGCCCACCCAAAGCCATGGAGCTTGATCCTGCAACTCGAACACGGGTCCAGTGGCAGAATCCAATCACGCAGACACAGCAACGCCAGCCTGCCATAGACCCTGCCGTCAGCCACGAGTTCCAGTCCTATAACCATCACAACAACGACCCCGAGAATCTAACCTATCCTCCCCAGCTCCCCAACATGCCGCAGCAGTCGCCTCCTCAGGCCCACGCTCAGCCGCCCTCGTTCCCTCCCGGCGCTGGCCCCAACGATCCAGTCGAGCAGCATGCCCATTATCCACCCGGTCATGCGTATAGGCGGAGTCACAGCAACTCGCCTTTCCGTCATACATCCCACCCATCGCCCTACCCGATCCCCTCCACCCCGGCGCAACCCCCACTACCGCCGATGACGCACCCCGTCCAGCTACCCCCCGATGCAGTTAAGCAGGAACCGGCGTATTACACACCTACCGCTGCGGAGCTGTACAACCAAGCGCTTGCATCCACCTCTGCCCCGCCTGGCGATGGATCGGGTCATTACCCGTCTTCAAGTGGTGTGCCGAGGTTACCACCCATTCTGCAGGTGGAGAAGAAGCAGGTCACGACATCTGCGACGCAGGCAGCGAGCGCGAGTCGAAGGAGGAACGAGGCCCATTTCATTTGTCCTGTGCCGGGATGTGGGAGTACGTTTACGCGTCGGTTCAATCTGCGAGGTGCGTGGCGCGTATGCTGTGGGCGCAATCGTTGTCGCTCATGTTTGCGTCGTTGCTAGGTCACTTGCGATCGCATACCGAGGAGCGCCCATATGTGTGCGAATATCCTGATTGTAAGAAGGGGTTTGCAAGGCAGCATGATTGCAAGTGAGTCATCGTCGATCGTTGTATTGGGCACTATCGGGCGCCGTGGGACGCTTGAGATGCGCTGTCGTTTCGTGTTCTGATCTGCTGGCGATGACGCGTCAGGGACTCATCACTTGTCTTACAGACGGCACCAAGCGTTGCACGCTACGCGGTCCCAATCGAACATTTGCCAAGGTTGTCGGAAGACGTTCAGTCGTTTGGATGCCCTCAACGTAAGTGATCATCATGAAGTGCTTCTGGTGTGGCACTCCCCTCAGTTTGGATCTCATGGATCTGTTATATGACAGCGACATCGTGAGTTGGCCATTTGGACACGCGTCCTCCGTTGGTTTATGAAAATCATGACTGACCCCAACCCGCGTTGCAGTGCGATCGGAAGGTGGCGCCGAGTGTAGACAGGCGGTGGAGGCTATACAGCAAGCACAGGTCCAGGCTCAAGCTCAGGTCCAAGCCCAGACCCAAGCCCAGGCACAGGTTCAGACGCCAGTCCAGGTGGCTCAGGCCCCGGCGCAATCACATGTACCTTTACAGGGGCTTTCGACGGCGAATCCCCCATCAACACCTCCGAGTAAACCTGGTCCAAGCGGCACCAAGGTGATACGGACGCCACCGTTGAGTTGATTGGTGCGCTACTTTGCTCTCTCTGGGACATGACATAGATACGAGCGACTCATGACGTGCCGACGGTCGAACGGGACGCTTTAGACTTGGATGTTTCTGCATGCATGTTGCTTTCTTTCCGACTCAGTTGGTTCTTCTCCCTTTTCACTCGTGACAATGTAACTTTTCATCTTCTTCTGTAACAATCTTCTTTTCCTTTCGTTCCTTTGACGCACGTTGTATTCGCTCAAAGGGCGTCCTACTTTGTTTTTTTGGAACGGGGCAAGAAT
>QGOI01012299.1:0-48822 GCA_003313885.1 Boletus sp. MG55 | reverse complement strand
CGCCGGCCATCATTTCGAGGGTTTCCAGCGACTCCTCGAGCTGTTGACGAGGGAGCCCGACGAGCATACCGGAATCAGCGACGCCGAGCTCATAGTACGCCTGCCCTCCGCCTTCTAGAAGGCGCCACTTGAGCTGTGTGACGAGACGGGCGAAACGATCTTGGGACGGAGATAGGAGCTGTAGTTTGTATTCGACATTGCCCTGAGAAACAGGTAAGTTATGAGACGAACGAGAAGGAATCATGGTGACCTCCTCTGCTTCTGGGACGAGTTTGGGAATTCCCTGGGATCCGTTATGCTTGGGAGGTGAGGAAGAAGGAGGGGTAAGGGAGTCCCATGGGCTGGGTACTCGCGGGCTCTCCGAGTCGGATTCGCCAAACATCTGTAAGTACTGTATTATGTAGATATTCGATTGACCATGGTGATATATGTGAGAGGTCGGTTAAAGCGTGATATGACTTCGCCGGAGTCGCACGTGACCCACTCAGACCAGGACGAGCACGACGACGCAACTGGACCGGTTTCGACGAGCAGCCATGCCACCCGCACTGTCTTCTTCGGCAAGTCTCTGCTGTCTCTCCCGCGACACGTCTGACCGTCTTCCAGATGACCATGAAGCGCATTCACCGTGAGATAGCCGACGCCAAGAAGGAGGACCTCGGGGCCATCACCCTCGCGCCCATGCAGGACAGTCTCTATAACTGGAAGGCCACCATACCAGGCCCTCAGGGTAGTCCGTACGAAGCAGGTGTATTTCACGTGGATATTCAGCTCGCCCACGATTATCCGTAAGTCTCGACTTGTCAACCATGGTCCATATGCGGCCTCAATTGCTCACATCCGTCCCTAGGTTCTCAGCACCCAAAGTCACCTTTGCTACAAGGTAAGCAGAAATGGTCATCAGTCATCGTATGGACGCCAATCCTTGTGATAGGATATACCACATGAATATCTCTGACAAAGGAGGTATATGTATTGACATCCTCAAACAGAACTGGTCACCCGCGTTGTCGCTCTTCAAGGTCATGCTCTCCCTTTCGTCACTCCTCACCGATCCCAATCCACGTGCGTCCGTTCTTCTCTTCTCCACGAGGCGTATCTTCATCTTATCGTTCCGCAGATGACCCGTTAGGTAAGACTCTGCGAAACCACGTCTCCATGTAACCACTGATGGTCATGAATTCGGCGACTAGTTCCTTCAATCGCCACTGAGTATATGCGCAACCGAGCACAGCACGATCGGACCGCGAGACGCTGGACGGAGCTGTACGCTCGTCCACCATCACCATCACCCCAGTTGACATCGGCCCCCGGACCGAGTACCAAGCGAACCAAGGGCAAAGGACGGGCACCAACCACGCAAACAGCTTCCTCTAGTAGGAGCGGAGCCATCACGGCTAGTGGCAGTGGCTCTTCAAACATCAGGCGAGAGCCACAGTCTGAACCCATAACGAGAGATGATTTGGGCGAGCAAGTGTCTACCCCAGCCGCCGCACCGCCGCGTCAATCTGGGAGGAAACGACGAAGAGAACCAGACATCATAGACGTTGATCTCGCAGAGGAAGAACGGACACGCAGGAGAACCAGAGCCCCACCTGGGTACTCGAGTTCACGTTCTCGGGAGGTTATCGTCATTGATGATTAATTGATAAGCGTAGTTATCAGTAGCTTCGTGTGACCCCCCGGAGAGGGGTGTCAATGTCAGAGAATTATTATTTGCTACTCGCTCGACCCATTCAAATTTTTTGATTCAAATGACGTCCGAGCTGAAGCGCAAACGCGAAGATGAGCCAGACGAAGAAGAAGAGGTTCAACTAGATGCAGAGATCCCAAAGGTCCTTGTTTCGCAGACAACCGTGTCGACCTTTTGACCGACGTATGGACAGAAACATAAACTCCCGACAGGGGAAGAACTCAGAGCATTGAAAGATACAGCGGATTTGTATCAGTCGAGTTCGTTCAAACTTCAGGTGTGCAGTGTCATTCATTTATACGTCTCTGTACGTTGAATATCAGCCTAGATTGACGCATTGCTCCCCAACGTGCGGCCCAAGGAATCGCGGAGGGCATCCCTAGACCAATTCCTCTTCACGCTCCGATCCCATCTTTTATCGCTTCCTTCTATCCAGCCCCAAAATCCACTCGTCGCTTCCCGTGCATTGGCGAAAAACGGCGTTGCGGTACCATTTGCGCTGCCACATCCAACCCAAGAAACGAAATGGACGGTAGCATTCGAACCACCATCAGACGTCCAAGTTGTCGGTAGTTGGGCGAACAAAATCAGCGTGAAAAAGAAGGATAGCAAATATTTTGGGGTGGATTTGTCCATTGAGATGCCCTCTGTACGTCTCATTCCTGGGGTTTACTCTCATACGGGTTCCTTCACCTGTCTTGCAGTCCCTGTTCCAAGAGAAAGATTACTTGGATGCCCGATACTTTCACAAGCGTTCTTATTACCTCGCCGTAATTGCGCAATCGATATCCACCTCCTTCCAGGTGGATGTTTTCTACAGAGCAGCCCTTTGCGATCCACGGCAGACGGTTCTCGCGCTTCGCCCACGAAAAGGTGAGCATTCTGTGACTCAATCTTTCAAAGCATACTAAGCAAGCTCAGGGACGTCGGACGACTTCTCAAAAACACATGCCGAAGTTCACATTATTCCTGTACTTTCCTCATGTCATCCGATACCCCTCCACCGTCTCTCTCCCGCTCACTCCAATGCTCGCGTTCAACCAACTTCAGAGTCGAATCCATCCACACCTATCTATAACACGGCCATCCTTCTCTCCACTTTCCCGAAACTGCCGTTACTGTCAACCAATGCCCTCATGCAATCTAGCCCGGCGTTCAGAGACGCCCATACATTGCTCCGAGTTTGGGCAAGCCAGAGGGGATATGGCGAAGGTTCCCTCTGTATCCACGGATTCGAAGGAAAGGGATCGTGGTGGGCCTCTATACTGGGTTTCGTTCTTGAGGGTGAAGAGCCTGTTTCTGTTCTTGGAAAAGGCAAGGCTGGCAGGAGATCTGTCGGAAAGGGTTTGAGTTCATATCAACTCTTCCGGGCTTCACTAGACTTTATGGGTAAAGTCCTCTTTCTCCAATTTGATATCCGTCCTTATGCAGATGTTCCAGCCAAACAAGACTTCGAGAAGGTGCCTGCATTCGTAAAGTCTACCAATGGACACAAGGTGTGTAAAAGCACAATCCTTGACGCAAAGCTTACGACTATTCATCTAGTTCTCACCAGAAGAATATTCATCCAATCATTCTGCTGTCTTTGTCGATGCAACCTCCACCATAAACCACTTAGTCGACGTTCCTTTGACTTCTCTTGACATGGTATAGTTGGTTGTTATTAAATACCCGTAACGCTCAATGACACTATCACCAAAGCTTCGATATGATGCACAGCAAACGCTCGAACAACTCAACGACTCCATTGCAACGGACGATGTGTTCGCAGGTGTCTTCCTCAAAGACCAGACACACCTCTCAAAACGCTGCGATGCGATCATACGGCAAGTTGATCATTACTCGTCGTAACCATGGTATTGACACTACGCAGGGTTGACCTCTTGCACCTATCGAAACACCGATCAGCGTTCGAGTTTGTGGAGTATGGAACCCCCGACAACGCTCTCCTTGCAGCAATTTCAAGGATCCTCCGACGTGGCCTTGGGGATCGCATTCGCGCTCTCGCAATTTTACATCCCTCTTCGAATGTACGAAGTATTTCCGAAACGTCGAGCCCTCCACGAATACCTGTTATCCATATTGGACTCATGTACAGCCCCGAAGGCGCATTTAACCTCGTCGACCATGGTCCCAGCGCTGAGGAACAAGATACCGAAGCTGCCAAGGAGTTCCGTCAGCTGTGGGGTCCCAAAGCCGAGCTGCGTCGATTCAAAGATGGACGTATAATTGAGAGTGTTGTCTGGGAGGTGAAAACCTCTGATGAGAGAGCGCGCATCCCAGCGTTCATTGTTCGCCATCTCCTACATCTTCACTTCGGAATTCCAACCGCGGATATCCAGACCATCGCAACGCCCTTTGATGCGAAGCTTCGCCTTCCTGATCAGCTGGCAAGTCTTCACCAACATTCGGGTACGAATGGAGGATTTAAGGCTGCTTTAACCGCTTTCGACGGCATTGTCAGGAATCTAAAATCCCTAGATGAGAAGCTTCCCCTTGTCCTCTTGAATGTTAGCCCCGTATCCGAGTATCTCCGGTACACAAGCACCTTCAGCCCCATTCCCATCCCGCTGTCTTCCTCTCTCGCGCTCCCCACCCCCCTTCGGTACCTTGCTCAGATTCCCATTGTCCTCGAATTCGAGAAATCTTCGAAATGGCCGGACGACCTCCGTGCTATTCAAAAGGTTAAGTTAGCATTCTTCGAGGCAACCGCATCTGCTCTCATGACAACTACCTCCGGCCTTCGCGCAGCTGTGCGTATTGAACAGCCCTGCGACTCAGATATCCAGGATCACGCCTCGCTCGAGATACTTACCCCCGAAGGTTGGGCGTTTTCCGCCAGAATATGGCATGATCGAGAAGCAGTCCTGCTCGAACGGCTCGCATCATCTATCAAAACACCTGTCGATTCTCATCCTCAGCCCTCCAAAGACCAACGCATAGCGCGTCGAGCCTTGGATCTCTATACGCGCCGCTTCATCCATGCTCCCAGGCATCACCGTGCCATCGCTACCCTTTCCCATCGCTACATAGCATACCCCGGGACAGTGCGTCTGGTCAAACGTTGGCTCGCATCGCACTGGCTTCTTGGGATCCACGTATCAGAAGAAGCAGTGGAAATTATATGTGCCCGCCTGTTCGTCGGTACAGGTGTCGCATTGCCCGACACAGCTGTCAGCATACCGAAGAGCAAGGAACGTGGGTTTGCACTGGTAATCGAGTTTTTAAAGGACTGGAAACCAGAAAATCCTCTATTCGTCCCTCTGTATGAGGATAGCGGTCCGTTGACGGAACCCACCATCGTAGCTGTAAGCTCCAAAGAGGGTGTATGGACTATTTCCACTTCGGAGGACCCTGGTGGTAAAATGTGGACGTCAAGCGGTCCGGATATCGTAGTAGCGCACCGTCTGGGTGCGCTGGCGAAGGAAGCTTATAAGATCCTACAAGAAACCGACATTGATCCACACAGCGTCAAGGTGGGAGCCATACTCAGCTCGTTCGGTTTGGTGCTTACAGCGTCCTGTAGCGGCTCTTCTCTCATGCAACAGATGACTATGACATTATCATCGAACTTGACCCTACTGTATTACCCAGGTACCACCAAAACGTCGACGCAGATGAGTTGGTATGGTCGAAAGGTCGTGTGGGTCATGCCGCCGATGTGGACGCTGTGTCACGCCCAGGGTTCGATCCAGCTCGCATGTTATTCGACGATTTGCAGGTGCGCAGGGCGCTCTTCTGACCATTGCCGCACCACCTGATCGTTTCAACCAGTCGATATATTCGGACACACTAAAGTTCTTCTTCGACGTCTATGGCGGGCATCGTATCGGCGCCATCTGGCTCATGAACGCGTCTGGAGTTCGTCCATTCAGAACTCTAGGCGGATTCTCAAGCATGCCAACCACGGAGGTGAGGGCTCATGTTTGGTTTGCATACGCGTCTGATTCATCAAGTTACAGGGGAAAAAGTCGAAGGAAAAGGACAAAAGAGATACTGTTATGCTCAATCGACAATCCGTCTTGGACGAGATTGAACGGTTGGGTACAGGTCTCGTAAAAAAAATAATTGTGCGCGAGAAATGATTGTAGTAGGCTATGCATACTATCTTCTGCCGCGTTACAGCATCTCTTACCAGAAACGGAGCGGACGGAAAAGAGTAGTTACGAGAGTATGGCCGTCTCCTTGATGATTGCTTTCGCCGCTTCGGAGCGAGGAGAAATGGCGTAAGAGAAGGGTTTGGGGTGGCTGAATCAATTCTACTGAGCGGTGGCCATTCTCGCACTGGATGCATTGCACTTACCAGATCATTCCGGACTCGAACTCTGCCTTGACCTCAACTGGATTACCGTTCTCGTCTTTGCCCGGGCGGATGTCGAAAACGGTGAGGATGGATGCGATGGAAATCCACAAGGTTGCGTCTGCCATGAAACGGCCTGGACAGATGCTGTGCACGGAACCGTCAAGAACTACACGGCGGGAAAACTATAGTTAAATTTACCGTCGTCCGTAGCCGAACGCCGATGTCGCAGGATCGAGAACTTCCTTGTTTTCAGTTCCATCGGGATTCAGGAATCGCTCGGGGACGAAATCCATCGGCTGGAAATAGTTTCTCTCGTCGTGCAAGATGGTCCTGTATCGGGCTGTTCTTAGTATCTCCGTACTAGAGCTCCCCCCAAAAAAACGATGGCTGACCAAGTGTTGCCGATGATCGTCGTTCCAGCGGGAATGAAGTATCCGTCATAGATGTCGTCGTTGGTGACCATATGAGGAAGACCTGAGGAAGAATCCATCAATCCCGTTGATCATCACCATCGACGGCGAATAATCACCAAGCGGAGCTACAGGATTCCACCGAAGCACTTCTTTCACGATGGCGTTAATATATGGCGTAGACAGTCTGTCGTTGTAGTCAGGGAGGCGTCCAGACCCGACGACACCGTCCAGTTCCGCTTGTGCCTTGGCTTGGACGGCGGGGTGAAGAACCATCGCCAAGAAAAACGACGACAAAGAGGAAACGGTCTAGAGGAAATCAGTATACTGATTTTGCGCCTGGGATCGTCACCTTACACTTTCTGCGCCAGCTACGGACTCCTATGAGTACATCGAAACTCTAACATCAAGATCCAATCTTACCGGCATATGCAAGGCCAGCACACCCTCTGATTATCTCGACTTGTTCCTTCGCGTCCTCGGTATTCGACAAATCGTTCATGAGGTGGGTAACAAAGCAAGGAGATGCCGTTCCCGCAGTCTTCCAACCGGTCAGTTTTACCCACACCGCATTGGCAACATGTACTGACCATCGCCTTCTGCACCGCTACGAAGGGAGCATCTCGCATTTCCAGCACATACTTCTTCCAATTCGCAGCTTTCTTCTGGAATCCTGCCCCAGGCATCCATCCCGGAACGTATTTCACTGTCACATCACAGTCAGATGGGTACCATCTCACCCGAAAGCATCACTCACACCAAGGGAATACGTCGACAAGAAACGCTCCTGGAGCTGCCGCCTTGGCCATCCCCTCCAAAGCCTTCTCAGCGATATCAATATACCGGTCCCCCTTTGGTGAAATTTCTATCCCGTAGATCACATTCATGATTACCGCGGCTGAGTTGCTTTGCGGCAGTTAGCCTTGCGAAATGGAAAGCGAATGGTCCCTGCTCACTGCCTGAGGTGCTCAATGAGGTCTTCCTGAGAGTCCAGAATGTTTCTGAGAAGTCTATACGCTTCTTTTCGTTGGAGGGGCCAGTAAGTTGGGGCCACAGCAGGCCTGAATTGGCGCTCAAACATCTTGCGATGTTTCCTCCAGCGCTCCCCTGTATAATCAGACGGACGTCAATGATTCGTGCGGGGTGCGATGGCAAGGAAATACGAACCGTATGGCATGTGGCCGAAACTCCAGTCCCAGCCCATTCTAAGTGATGGATTAATCATGTTATTTCTGTGTCGGAAAGAACCTCACAAATCGTTGATCATCGGCAGCTTGTTTCTATCAGAGTAGTTTACAAATCGCTTTTCGAATAGATCGTTCGCGATCTGCGGGGAATTGACGAAGAGCAGCCGGTGTCCCATGACATTGGCATATGCCAAGTCACCTTGTAACATGCTTTTAGGATCGAAAAGAGCACGTCGACGAGTTAGAAACGAACCATATTTGTTGGCCCATGCATTATAAGTCGCAGCCTCGTTTTTCAGAGGAATATCGCGTAAATTTCCGATCAGAGGAAGAGGTTTCGGACCAGGGGGCAACGGATAGCGTGATCGTGACCTGCGATTGCTCACGATATAAATCGTCACCACACCCCAGAGTGCGATGAGAATTGAGAGAGCAGGAGAGAACGACATTGGAGGCTTTTCGATTTCTCATTGCGAGGTCGATGCAACATGGAACATCTTATAGGCGGACTCAGTGGTCGCCCGGACAAGAAACTCGGAGTCAAATACCTAGAAACAAGACAAGATCGAGTGTGTCTCAATTGCCCTTGTCATTGGCAGCCCAGATAGGCAATCCACAGTGATCGTTCCACAGTCGCGGCCCCTTCTTTTGTTCGACGAATTGAAACGAAATGACTTACGACAATGATACCCTATTCGATTGACCCGACTCGTTTTGTATGAGTTAGAAGTTGCATTTCGGACTCTGAGTGGAGTGTACTCCAGCCACGAGACGTTAAGGTGCCGGGTGAGTAAGTGCCTCCGTCAGTAACATGTCCGCAGCCGGTACCGCTACATATTGTGATCACCGCCGAGACCAGCCCAACTTGACCAATTAGTAGTGATTGTCACGCCACGATGTCGCTTTATGACACCTCCTCATCGTCCTAGCCACTCACATAAATGTCCGGCTTGGGTAACTGCAATGAATGGCGACGGAATTCCTGCTTTAGAGACCGGCGGGTTCGGATGCATGCCATGGCCGCTGACGCCGTCACTGGTCGTGTTGATATGATTAAACCTCACGGTCCCGGGAGCGGACACTGTGGAGCTGGACGCTTGAGAACCGCGCCGCACACTTCGGATAAGTTGACGCTTGCCTTTGTAAAGCCACTCATGCAGAAGTATGTATGAATTAGTTTTAAGGAAAGAAAATATCCACACCGTCAAGGATACCAAAAGGCTAATTGTGGTCCAAACTTCAATTGGTGGTCCTGGGAAACTCTTATCCTTTACATAATCGCCTGTTACCGAATGTTACAAGTACTAGTGGTGGACAGTTTCCTCATTACCGTTCACGATGGCGCCGGACTTGTTTTCTTTCCTCGATAACAATGCCCCACCAGACGACGAAAGCGACAATGAAGCGCTCGAGGATAAGATACCGACACACGTCTCTGCCCCCTTATCCTCCTTGGGTCAAAAGCGAAAATCGAGTCCTGGCAATGGCGATCCGGGTAGGCTGCCACCAATGCCGTATGAAGTCATCGATAGACCTGTGAAGCGGTCTCGCGCTGCAAGCCCAGTTCCTGTCGTGGTTGATGAGTTTCAAACGGAGGCGAAGCGTGAGATGGCTGCGAGTGGTGGATTGACCGGTCCTGTCGAAGAGGGTTCCAGACTGGAGCTTCGACATCAGGTTTGTGGATCCGCAAGACATTACCGTTTATCCTTACACCGCCCAGGTTCGGCATCAAGTCGCCATTCCTCCTGGATACGACTATGTTCCGATCGCCAAACATATTCCTCCTTCAAAACCCGCTCGGGAATACAAATTCACACTCGACCCCTTCCAGCAGGTTTCAGTGTATGCTATCCAGCGGAATGAGAGTGTTTTGGTATCAGCGCATACTAGCGCCGGTAAGACAGTGGTGGCAGAGTATGCCATAGCGCAAAGTCTTCTGAATCGACAACGTGTAATATACACTAGTCCAATAAAAGTGAGCGATTTAAATTCGCATTTGTGTAACCTGAGATCAACGCGTTTGCCTTCGTGTAGGCTCTCAGTAATCAAAAGTACCGCGAGATGCTTGCTGAGTTTGGTGACGTGGGTCTCATGACGGGAGATGTTACTATCAATCCATCCGCAACTTGCTTGGTCATGACAACGGAGGTGAGTGTCCTATCATGTTTTGGAACATACAGTTTATTAACGAGTCAGATTCTGCGTTCCATGTTGTATCGTGGCTCTGAAATCATGCGAGAAGTCGCATGGGTCATATTTGATGAGATTCACTACATGCGAGATAAGGAACGTGGTGTAGTCTGGGAGGAAACTATTATCTTGCTCCCTCACACCGTCCGATACGTATTTCTATCAGCCACCATTCCCAACGCCATGCAATTCGCAGAATGGATATGCAAGTCCCACGAACAGCCATGTCACGTCGTGTATACCGACTTCCGACCTACACCCCTGCAGCATTATCTCTTTCCCGCTGGTGGCGAAGGCATTTACCTGGTGGTGAACGAGAAGGGCGAGTTTAAAGAGGATAACTTCAGTAAAGCAATGGGAACCCTGCAGGAAAAGATGGGCGAAGATCCAGCAGACCCCTCAAGTGGTAAAGGACGTAAAGGGAGAACCAGAAAGGGTGGTGAAAAGAAAGGTACCTTATGCTCCAACACATTCAACGGTTTCCTCATTGTCACACAGGGTCTTCTGACATCTCCAAGATCATCAAAATGATCATGCTCAAAAATTATAACCCTGTCATTGTCTTCGCATTTAGCAAGCGTGAATGTGAAGCACTGGCCTTGACCATGTCCAAATTCGAATTCACCTTGAATGACGAACAAGAATTGGTCACGAATATTTTCCAAAATGCCATTGAAAACCTTACCCCGGACGATCGCAATCTACCTCAAATATCGAACCTCCTTCCCCTTCTAAAGCGTGGGATTGGCATTCATCACGGCGGTCTTCTACCGATCCTAAAGGAAGTCATCGAGATTCTTTTCCAGGAAGGCCTCATAAAAGTGCTTTTCGCTACTGAAACATTCTCTATCGGTCTCAACATGCCTGCCAAGACTGTCGTGTTCACGGCGGCCCGCAAATTTGATGGGCGTGAATTTCGGGACCTCTCTTCCGGGGAATACATCCAGATGTCGGGTCGCGCGGGTCGTCGCGGTTTAGATGATCGTGGTGTCGTCATTATGATGTGCGACGAGAAACTAGAACCCGCGTCCGCAAAGACGATGATCAAGGGAGAGGCTGATCGACTTGACTCTGCTTTTCATCTGGGGTATAATATGATTTTGAATCTTCTCAAAGTAGAAGGAGTCAGTCCCGAGTACATGCTTGAACGGTGTTTCTTCCAATTTCAGAGCAGTGCTGGGATTCCAACGCTGGAAAGAGGTTCGTCGTCCAAACGCTAGCCACTCATCGCTTACTTCGCTCACAACGACCACTTAGAGTTAAGGGCGGAAGAGAGACGGCGGGACTCGATACATATCCCAGACGAGCACATCGTGGCTGCATACTATGACTGTCGCCAACAGCTTGATCAGATGGTAGAGGACTTTCGAGCGGTCATCACGCACCCAACGTACAGTCTAGCCTTCCTTCAGGCTGGTCGACTAGTCCGAATCAAGCACAAAGACGCCGACTTTGGATGGGGCGTAGTTATCAACTTTCAAAAACGCAGCAAGTCAAAGGTCAGTCTACATTCTCTTCGATACATCGCCATCCGTTAACGAAGTCACATCTTAGACGAAGTCAGAATTCCAGGTCGACGAGGTCCCTCCACACGAACAATACATTCTCGACGTTCTTTTGAACTGTGCCGAAGGGGTTGCCCTTCCCAAAGACAGGAACATCACCACGCCAACACCAGGTGGCGTTCTGCCTTGCCCACTAGGCCGCAAGGGTGCACCACTTGTCGTCCCAGTTTTGTTGTCGACAGTTGAGGAGATAAGTCACATTCGAATATTCCTGCCAAAAGATTTGCGACAAGATCCAGCTCGAGAAACCGTCTGGAAAAGTGTGTTGGAAGTGCAGCGCAGGTTCCCCGACGGAATACCACTACTCGATCCAGTCGAGAACATGGGGATCAAGGACGAAAAATTCCTCAACCTTGTCAAAGTAAGGCACGACTGGCGTGTACCATTCATCGTTGCTGATTCTGGCTTGTTATCAGAAAATCGATGTCATGGAGAAAAAGATGTTCTCAAGCCCGCTTCAGAGAGACCATCGCCTCCCACAGCTGTATACTCTCTATGCCCAGAAACAGGTGGCGCAAACGAACATCCGGGCATTGAAGAAACGGATCTCGGCAACTCACGATGTTCTGCAACTCGAAGAGCTCAAGTGCCGAAAGCGCGTGCTTCGACGGCTAGGCTTCACGAATACGTCAGACATTTCCGAAATGAAGGGTCGTGTTGCATGTGAAATCAGCACTGGCGACGAGCTGTTGCTCACCGAGCTGATCTTCAATGGCGTTTTCAATACGCTGCTACCGGAGCAATGTGCCAGCTTACTGAGCTGTTTCGTGTTCACAGAAAAGGTAGGTCATCGTCACCCATATTTATAAATGGATATGTTGGTTGACATCAGCACGCAGAGCGAGCAGCAGACAAAGCTCACGGAGGAGCTCGCGGCACCTTTACGCGTGATGCAAGAGCTGGCTCGGCGTATCGCCAAGGTATCTCAGGAATCAAAGCTGCCTGTCGTTGAGGACGAATACGTCCAATCGTTCAAGGTCGAGCTCATGGATGCAGTGGTTCAGTGGTGTCGTGGGGCTTCCTTTTCAGACATTTGCAAGGTCGGTCGTCACGTCAGGATAACCACGTTCGGCTTGTATACTGATCGTTCTCTGGCTTTTCCAGTTGACGGACCAATTCGAAGGCAATCTCATCCGCGTATTCAGACGACTGGGTGAACTTTTACGACAAATGACGCAGGCCGCAAAAGTCATAGGAAACTCGGAGCTACAAGAAAAGTTCCAAAAGGCATCGGAAATGCTTGAACGGCCAAACTCGGTCATCTTTTGTTCTTCGTTGTATCTTTAGAGTCGTCGTCTATGATATACGTGTAATTTTGCTGGGTCAGGCGCGTTACCGGGTTACATCCTTCTTGTGCGTTATTGTAATTTGTGCGAGCAAAGCTGAATGCATCTTCCAAAAGTTGGGTGTAAAATTCACCACGAGCCCAACCTGTATTCTGTCATAAGATTATTCATTATTTCCCTTGCAAACAACTCTTGACACAGATGCCCTGTGTCGTTGGTGCGGCATGCCAGAGCAGCCATATCTGTGGAGATAAACGTTGAAACAGGAAAACTTGGTCCCATTTTATTCTTCGTAGCAGCTCTCGAAACATCTACGACATACACACTTGTTTTCTTCTCCAGATCGCAAAACATACATCTCATTGCGCATACAACTGCCTCACGCATGCTGAACGCGGAACTGGAGAGCCTCAGAGGCAGGCTTGATTCCTGGGAGGGGGCCAGCCTGTGGGAGACCAAGGGCGGCCGCGATGCGGTCCGAAAGACTTTGGTCAACGGAAGCCCAGTAGGAGACTATTGAAGACAGTCAGACAAATAGAAGTCACGGTCTGAAGGAAGCGAAACTCACGGACTCTGCTCTTGATCTCAAGGCTCTTCACGCCGCGGACATGATCGATGATGTTGTTGGCGAGGTGCTGACGATCGACATCACTCATGACATCACGGTAGAGCGCACGTGGCTGCTCAAAGTCGACTGTATGATCAAGCTCAGTCACATAACTTCTCTTGGTGAGGTTGGAACGACTGACGGTCGGTGACTTCGCTCAGATCCCAGTAAGCACCGCCGACCCATCTCTCGTGCTTGGCCTCGCGTTCAGTGTCGCGAGCGGAACCGTTGGTAGCACCCTTGTGGCTGCGGAATGATAACGGGGTGATGGTGCTCTGGTAGTTGGGGCGAGCACCCTGGTTGTTGATGGCCATGAAGCCGTCGCGCTGGAAGTTGGCGATCGGGGCAATGGGCTGGTTAACAGGGATGTGAGTATAGTTGACACCAAGTCGGTGGCGGTGGGTGTCTGGGTAGGAGAAGAGACGAGACTGCAAGACAGGGTCGCAAGAAGGCTCAAAGTATGGGACAGTGTGGGATGGAGAGAAGGCAGCCTGAGTTAGGTTTTGGTTAGATCTGGCTTTCTTTGAGTAGTAAAAGCAAACCAACCTGTTCAACTTCGGCGAAATAGTTTTGAACGTTTTCGTTCAACACGAACTTGCCGATGGGGCGCAAGGGGTAGTCCTTGTGGGGCCAGACCTTGGTGAGATCCAAAACATTGTAGCGGAAACTTTCTGCTTGCTCTGGTGTCATTGTTTGCTAAAACGCGAGCTGACTGATCAGGATCCCTCTTCATGGGTATAAGTGCGTACGATATAAACCGTCCAAGAGGGGAATTTTCCTGCCTCGATGGTTTCGAAGAGCGCTTGGATACCGTAGTCTGGGTTTTCACCACTGAGTCTACCTGCAGTGGGGCCATCAAGAGTCTAAAGATAAATGAGGACAGGCATTCGAAATCAGCGGGGGTAATGTCAACCTTGAAACCACCGTCAGCAATGAGGTGGATCTGGGCGTAGACCCAGCTGCCATCGTCCTTGACGAACTTGTAAGTGTGGCCGGAGTAACCGTGCATGTTGTGGTAACCGTCGGGAGTACCGCGATCGGAGAAGAGGATGGTGATCTGGTGAGCGGACTCTGGGTTTTGAGTGAGGTAGTCCTGTCGTGTGTCTGATCAAAAACAACACGGGAACAGGAGGAGACGATGGTTCGTACCCAGAACATGTCAGCATCTTTCAAGTGAGTTTGGGGGTCACGCTTCTGGGTGTGGATAAAGTGGGCGAATTTGGCAGGATCTCTGATGAAGAAGACAGGAGTGTTGTTGAACACCCAGTCGAGGTTGCCCTGGTCGGTTCTGATCTTGACAGCAAAGCCACGGGGATCACGTGCGGTATCTGCAGATCCGAGTTCACCCCCAACAGTGGAGAATCGGACGGTGGAACGGTGTTGCTTGCCGACCTCGGTGAAGAGCGGGGCAGATGTAATGTCGCTGAGACTGTGGGTTAATTCAAAGTAACCATGTGCACCGGCACCTTTGGCGTGGACCTAGAGTGGTTATGATGAGCAGAGATCAAAGACGGATCGATCTGTGTAATGAACGTACGACACGCTCCGGGATACGCTCACGATCAAAGTGGGCGAGGAGATCAATGTGGTGGAAGTCTGGAGGTAATTTGATCAGCTGGACAACGGATCCAGATTGCAGATCAGTACAGACCCTGGAGAAGGAGAGGGCCGTGGGTGCTGATGCGCTGAGCTGCGTATGGCTCTGCGACGGGGACACCGTTTGAGGTGGTGTAGACAGCACCGTCGTTGGCGTTGACAACTTGTGCAGATGGCATTTTGGAAGTAGATGAGGGTGAGGGAAGAAGGAAGAACTCGGACGAGGGGGAGATATAAGAAGGGCAGCACAATCATCATTTTCAAGTCCGCTTGAGAACGATCTGACGATTCTGTCGCAAGCAAGTCAGGTGGATGGGAAAAGGATCAATTGGCGTCAGTGTTTAGAACTCAGAATGTCTCACCTGAGAGAACGAGTTTCGCCGTTCCCGCGAGGCAACTAGTAGTATGGGTCCCTCAGACCCGGAACCAATCGTTTCGCACGGAATAAGCAATATCTCGCCTATCGCGATTCGGAGTCTAGCCCGGATCATGTGTGCGCCCTGTGCTGCGCAAGGCGCTGCGGGACAATCCGATGGGGACGCCGAGGAAGGATATGTTATCTTTAAGTCTCTCGTTCATGGACTCGGTAATCTGATAATGCATTCCACGCGTCGCACGTCCGCGCACCGCTCGTGGGGAATTCTTTGACGGCCCGATTCATTCCCGCGAAGAGCTCCATCCACTCTCCGGGGAAAATGAACCTGCATTTATAACGGCTCGTCAAGGGCTCTCTGATCGAAAAACAAACAGGCATTTAAACTTGCATTCCGCCAACGCATTCAATATGCAAAGCGATAGTGCTAATTTCAGAAACAAAGCAAACAGGCGTAACCCAACCCTCTTTCCAAGTATACTCGAAACTCATATGAAATCGATAGATGCTGACAAAAATGGGGATGCGCATGGTGATGGAGAACCTGTGCTAACCCCTTCATGTCGATGGCGTGACCCCAGATGTCCCTTTATTTGAACCGCCTTTCACAATCTTCACCCCAGGTATACTCCGCTGCTTACTTGAAGGCAGAACTCTCATCATGTCCGAGGACTCCGCAGCACTTATCGAGGGCAGTGCAGTTAGTCTTCCACGTGCTTGTCCACCATCATTCTTCATCCGCTCAGTCTTGCCAGAGATAGGCCTCGTCCCATGAGTCGACGCTCTTTGAGACAGCGTACCATCCAGCGTACCCCTCTGTTGTGCCACCGGTCGACGAGGCAACGCCGGTCTATCTGCAAAGGGGGAAGAATTCGCCATCTGGCGGAGTTTGGCCTCCATCACAGCAATTTTGCTCGATGTTTTACTAGAGCGAGCTGTGAGCCGAGCCAGAAATAAACCTGTCCGTATGCACTCACGCTTCGGGTCGTGCAATCCCACTACTCTTGGATAAACTCAACGCGGTCGGTGTGGCATCTGCCCTCTTGCTTCTGCCGGCATATGACATGAATCCCGTGTCGTGGCTTGGGGCTTGTTGTGCAAACGTCACCACCAACTTACGACCACGCAAGAGCCTCCCATTGGCAGTCTGTAGAGCCTTTGCTGCGTCCTAGATACCCAAGAACCCAATCAGTCTACGTCGCCCGGGATAAGACCTTCGGTCATGTAGCCCAGCCAGTACCACCGTCCAGCGCACGTTCGTGACAACGGAGGATACAAACGTCAAAAAAAATACTAGCATAACCGAAGGCGCACAACCACTTACCGCTTCGTTCATATACTCGACGAACGCATACCCGCGCGGCCTCCCCTTGTTGAGACCGGACTTGTGAAACAAGAAATCGAGTTTTGCGATCTTGCCAAATTTCGTAAAGACCTGGAGCATGACATATCTTGAAACATTCAGATCGTGGTCTCGATTGAAATCGACGTCTTTTGGCTCACTCATCCACGGTTGGACTGAGGTTACCCACGTAGAGCCGCTCCCTCAGCAGCTGGGGAGCACGAGACGATGAAGGTGCTGGATTACTCGTAGGATCCCTCGCCTCGGGCTCTGGTATCCACAGATGCGTCCCATTATCTTGTGCACTGTCATTTGGTGGAGGAGAATGCGCAGCCGCGCCGTCCATGGTGCGAGAGTGGAAGGAACCGACAACACTATTTTACGACGCCACCGCATGATTTCTAAGTGCTTACGTCATCAAACTCAACCAGTGGCGTATCTTCAAGTTTGACCGTGACATGCATAGCATGATGGCCCCGTCGGTTTATTTATGTACATAATACAAACCAGAATGGAAGGTACCAAGCATTACTGCTGGAGCTCTCGACCATGGAAGGTGAACTAATTGGTATCCGTGACACAACCCTTAAACGAAATGCATTGGACGGCGATGAAGATACTACTGAACGTCCAGTACAGATGATGCATGCGAGATGATAAAAGATGGTAGAAGCGATACAGGACAAGGAAGAGCGGGATGAGAATATGCGGGATACAATTGAATGAATTGTCAGCGGTACCTACGCATGTCCTTCCTCGGTTGCTTCCTCAAGGGCATTTTTCTCTTCCCCATCCGCTGCACAGACAGCTCCTCGGCCTGAAACTGACTCCCAGAGATACCATCGGGGTTAGAAACTGCTTTCCCTTGGTGTAGAGTCCTGATGTGCCGCGTAAGGGCATCTTTCCGTCCAAGCGTTCTGTCGCAGTAGGGGCAGGGCCACACCTTGCGCGTTTCGGGATGGCTGGCTGAATTTTCCATGTGTCGGTTGTAGTCCGACGTACGAGTGAATGCCAAACCGCAAATTTCACAACTCGTATGGGTGGCATCCGAATGTTCCTCCGACTCCTGACTTGTCTCCAAATTCGAGCCTTCGTCCGGCGAACGGGTCGGGACCGATATACCTGCCTGCCTGGTTAACTTCCAGGACGATACAGCCCTTGGACGCTTCTGCCCAGACTCTGGATTCCACTCTTCCTCATCGACGTTCTTGGCTTTTGAGCGTCTCAGCATCTTCAAGGGAGGAGCGTCGTCATCAAGAGTCTCCGCACTGCGCTTCCCCCGCAAATTAGCTGAACTCATTCTGGACGTGGATGAAACAGACTCGGTCACTTTGACCTCTTCATCGCTGTCGGAAAGTGGCACGGACGAAAGCGCCGGTGATAGCGAAGAGCAGTTGATGAGAGGCGAAGGGTAAGGGGACGCGCCCGGTGATCGTGAAAAGAAGCTTAGAGTGCTGAGGGGCGACAGCGAAGGGGATGCAGAGTGTCCGAGTAGTGGTTTTTCTCCGGGATAATGAACCCCGAAGAAAGACTGAGACATATACGGCGAGAAGGGGGGCAGCGACGGGAAACGGACGGGCCCAGGCGGCGCAGCCTCGGTCTGAAGAGATGCTGATGCAGAAGGGAGAGGAGATTTTACGAACATTGTTTGGTTGGAGAAAGGTATTGGTGTCATCGGTCCCAACCTGCCACACGGGGGGAAGATGACTAGTGAGGTATCGGAGATTTGGGGAGTGCACGCGATGTCTTCTGGCATTAGATCTTGAACTTCGGATGGAACATCTTCGAGACTATTTCCCGACTGGTCGAGAAAATGAATCGTCGAACATGATTCCTCTTCCTCTATGATATCCCACGGGTCACCCGCCGGCGTGAGGTTGGCGACGTTAGCAATTGATGGATCGCTTTCAGGGGTCCTCAGCCATGGGGTGGACGACGCGACGCTAGTTGGGGATGAGTCTGGAGAGAGTGCTGGAGGGAACAGGCTCGCGTATGAGAGTTGTGAGGGTGAAAACTAGTGCATACTCTCAGACTCTACATCGACCGTAACAGTCACCTGGACCACACTCACGTCAAATCGCCCAGCATGCGGGATTTCGTACGACACTGTTATCGCATCGAACGTGTCGACGCTTTGAGGGATGTGGCATTGGTCAGAACCAAGGAGTAGGCCACCGCTGTGTTCGTTGTATCCTCGGTCCATATAGTAATCACCCGGGATCGCAAGACTTGCGCTGAAGCTGTTGTGAGGCCACGACTGGGTTGTGTGGATCGGTGACTTACAAGTCCCTCAATCCACTGATGTCTTCATCTACGGGAGGGAGAGCTGGCTCATCGTCCGGAACATCGATGTACTGGAACAAGAGGTCACTGTCAGCCATGATCAAAGGGAATGAGGGATAAAGGGCTGCGTGATCGAGGAAGGGTCCAGCTGCTGAAGGGGGGGAAACCTCGGCAGACGCGCAACGTCAGGGCGTTCTTATCATGAACACGAACGAATTAATTGATCTTGTTTTTGATTGAGGGTCCACCCTATAAAAACGTGTTGTACACGCGTTGACAAGGCTGTTGCCGCGCTGCATGTGCATAAAGTTGGTTCGAATTGTTCCGGGGTTACCACCTTCTTTTGGCGCCGCCTCGAGAAGTTCCCTAGAGAAAAGCGCCGGGCAACCATTTTACAACTTGGCCGTTGAAACGTTGACAGCGGACTTGGACGTGATCGTGAGTACAGGGCTGCTAGCACGTACAATCGGCGAGCGAACTCCGCGTGCTGTATACCAGCGTCATGGGAGGGGCCAACTGGCAGGACAGTATGTACTACTATGAAACCACTCACCTGTGGTCGCCAAACTCATCCCGGGACCCGAACAGGACCAAAAGTTTTGATTCACGTGTGCTGCGAAGTGCTGCTGAGGCTCATTGCTGTAGTACCGGCGGGAAATCTAGAAGTGGTACAGCCGCCATCTAAGGTTCTGATGAAACTAATGAAATCTTTGATATCGCCAGTATAGACAAGGCACGAAGGGCGTGTCTTCGAAGACGGGGACCCGACTCTTACCATGGACTGAAACGGACCTCCGACCCTAGACGAACCAGACGCTCCCTTCTGACACTGTATCCGAATTGTAGGTCTTTGCTTGCAGAGAACAACAACTTCATGGACATACTTGGAAGTTGTTCATCAAAGTCTCACAGTCCGACGGATCACAAGCGGCATATCATAGATTGAAATACAAGGACGTACTTTATAATAACGTCATATGAGGGGTTCACTCACATCCATAATGGACAATCCAAACAGGCGTCAAAAACAAAAGGGAGCGACCTCGGCCCAATAGAACATAGTCCATTCATCTGGCATCTCCAGCATCTCGGTGCCCAATATCGCTGCTGCAGCAACCTGTTGGTCTCGGATCTCACTCATGAATTCAGTGCCCAACTCGAGTCTTTGTGTAAGTGTAGCGTAGAAGACCAGCCAGTCACCGGTAAACAATCAGCTGCAGAACACAGCATCTTAACTCATGTAGTTACCTAGCCGTCTTCTGCCTCTTCAAGTTCTTCGGTGAGTATGTAGTACAAAATGTGTCATTTCGTCATCCTCGTACCTGGTGGTTGTCAACCTGTGTCGCGCATTCTTACCAATGGGCGAGTAGCACGGACATAGGCTACGTCCCGTATGTCAACTGGAAGAGGCTCAACCTTTTCCCTCTTCCCGAGGCGAGTCGACTCGGCGCCGCTACAACCGATCCGTCGGAGTAACTTCCAAGTACTGGAATGTCCTGGGAGGGATAAGCTTGGCAGACCGCGAAAGCAAACATTCTAAGAACGTAGTGGCAAGCGGCTATGCCAGGTACTGAGCCTCGCAGACGGGCTTCTGATGAAGAAAGTATTCTGGGGAATCCGGGGGCTTTCAGCAAGAGATGCATGATTTACAAGGAACGGCGTGTTAGGATTGTTCAATATGTGGAAATATTTCCTACTGAGAGAAAACTCAATGTTAGCTCGAAGGTGCAAGGGGCTACTAAGTATTGATGGAAGATGTGGAACTGCGGTCGCAATAACGCAAGTAGTATGTAGATGTTCGATTAAACTTTGCTGTGAACATGGCGTTTTCTCCTTCTACATTTGCCTTGAGTATTGTGCAACCTCGGGAAGGAGAACCGACACTTGTGATATCATCTCGAGAGTTATCGTCAACAGATTTGTCAATAGTAGCAGTGACAACCACTGTGTCGAATTGAATGTACTCAATGGGAGCTTAAGTAGGCCAAGAAATTGTCAAGACCTACATCATCGACCTGGAGTATGTAACAGCCGATTTTCTAGCAGACCGCTGCAATGGCCATGATAATGCCGCATCCCTCATTGAAGCCTAGTACTGGCGCGACTCCATTATTCGGGCTATTTTGGTGCAGTGGCCCGGCGCTGGTCAACTTCAGGAAGCCAAGGTGTTCGGCTATTGAAATCGTAAGCTGCTGTACCCTGCACGTCTGAAAACGGACACATGCTAGTGATGAAACTCTGTTAGAGTCCAAGTTGAGCGGGTTCGCCGCATAGCGTAGTTACGGTAACGATGTTGAACGGTGCAAACTTGTTACCAAAACGGGACAGATTGGGAAAGGCAGTCGGTTTGAACAAGGGGATCCCTCGAACCCGACACCAGCTTCAAGACTCTCAATTCAACTATACCAATACCTTGTCGGCTCTCGCGTCAGTGCTCGACCTATCAACGCACGACGGCGACGCTCGAGCCACGCTTTCTGCCGCTGATACCCAATACCACGATTGTCGGTCATAGACTCAGGTAGACCGCAATATCAAACATGAATGGGTTACGGAACTCGCAGAGTGCAGAGGCCGCCCGTGTTGCCGCCCTCCAAGCGGAATTCAACGAGAAGAAATGGGTGTGGGTACCAGACGAGAAGGAGGGCTACCTTGCTGGCTGGGTCCATCAAGAGGATCAAGAGACCGCTGAAATCGTCATGTCCTCGGGTGGAGAGGTAGACGTCATCATATCCATTGTCACCCACCTCCTTACGTTCCTCTCAGATACGCCAAGTTCCGCTCTATGCGTTATCCAAGATGAATCCTCCAAAGTTTGATCGTGTGGATGACATCGCAGATCTCACGTTTCTGAACGAAGCCAGTGTTGTTCATAATCTCCGTCTAAGGTATGGATCTGGAGCAATCTACGTGAGTCTACTCCCCACTTTCGAGTCGTGTATGTCTGGAAACGCACATTGCCGCTCCTGCGCATTCATGGCGCGTCGTACCGGCCATGAACTAACACTCACACTACAGACATATTCAGGGTTATTCTTAGTCGCCATTAATCCTTACCAGAATTTGCCACTCTATACCGATGCCATCATTCAACAATACCGAAACAAACGGCGAGATGAAAACCCACCACATATTTTTGCAGTTACGGAACGCGCATGGATGAACATGCAAGAAGAACGTGAGAACCAGAGTATCCTCATCACGTTTGTCTAATTCGTGCCATTGACCCCGACGTCCTAACTGACGGATTATTCGTGCAGTGGCGAGTCAGGAGCCGGTAAAACGGAAAGCACGAAGAAAGTCATTCAGTACCTTTCGGCCATAGCAACTGATGCTCACCTTCCCAACTCATCGCACACTCACTCACCGTCCATGTCTTCGTACTCGGCGATACCATCAATCGGGCTGCCTAGAAGCAGAAAGAGTATATCAATAACCGGATCCGGCAGTACCATGACTGCTAGGGAACGACTCGGTCTATTGGAGCGGCAAATCATTCAAGCCAACCCTATCCTCGAGGCCTTCGGGAATGCACAAACTCAACGGAATAACAATTCGAGTCGTTTCGGTAAATTTATCCGCATTAGTTTTGCCCCTGATGGGAGTATCTCTGGAGCCAACATTGACTGGTACTTGCTGGAGAAGAGTCGAGTAGTTGTGCGGAGTCCTGCGGAACGGAATTTCCATGTGTTCTACCAGTTAATGTCCACTAGCGGGTCTCTGAAGGGTAGGCAGGTTAATCCATCATCCTGTCTTCATATATTTACTGGTTTCCAGATTCACTGTTGCTAGATGGGAACATTGAGGATTATGAATTCTTGAACAGCAGCAGGAGGGAGATTGATGGCGTTAATGATCGGGATGACTGGGATACCCTCGTCGTAAGCCAGCCTGTTGTTTTTGCGCAGAAATTGGCTTGTTGACCAGACCCCAAGAATGCTTTCGAAGTCGTCGGTTTCTCTCAAGCTGAACAATACGATCTATTTCGGATCGTAGCAGCAGTTCTCCACATTGGTAACATTGCAATCACCTCTACTCGCGCTGACGACGCCATCATGGTGGACTCCTCTCAAGCGGAGCGTATTTGTCACCTCTTGGGACTCCCACTGGCCGAGTTCACGAAAGCTGTCCTGCGTCCCAGGCTGCTTGCTGGAAGGGAATGGGTTATGCATGCGCGGACCGGTCAGCAGGCTTTAGATGAGCTCGCCGCTCTTGCGAAAACACTGTACGAGAGATCGTTTGGTGCACTGGTTGATCGTATCAATCGCGCCCTCGATCGGCCAACACCCAAATCGACATTTATCGGTGTACTGGATATCGCGGGATTCGAGATCTTCGAGGTCAACACGTACGAGCAACTGCTCATCAACTTCACCAACGAGAAACTCCAACAATTCTTTAACCATCACATGTTCGTACTTGAGCAGGAAGAATATTCTCGAGAGGGCATCGAATGGGATTACGTGAACTTCAAGCTTGACTTGCAACCAACAATCGACCTTATCGAAGGAGGAGGTGGCAACACAATTGGTATCCTCAGCTGTTTGGATGAGGAGTGCATTATGCCCAGGGCCACGGATCTCACTTTCACAGAGAAAGTGCATTCTTTGTGGAGTGGAGATCTAGCTCCCGGAGAACAGCCGCACCCTGGTCGCACAAAGTATAGTCTCCCGAAGTTTGAGCAAGGTTTCATCATCACCCACTACGCCGGGAAAGTCGAGTATCGTACCGATGGTTGGCTGGAGAAGAACAAGGATCCACTGAATGACAACCTCACTCGAGTTCTCGCTGCTTCCACACAACCCTACATTGCCACTCTTTTCCAAGACTTTGCAGGCTCGTTCTCTGAGCTGCCCTCCTCGAGCGTCGGGTTCTCCTTGGGGAAGAAGCGCGGCGTCAAGAAAGGTGCTTTCCGCACCGTGGCTCAAAGGCATAAAGAGCAGCTAGGGTTGCTGATGACCCAACTGCACGCCACTCAGCCACATTTCGTTCGATGCATAGTTCCTAATGTCAACAAGAAGCCGGGACGGGTTGATGTGCCGCTTGTCCTCGACCAACTGCGTTGCAATGGTGTACTGGAAGGCATCCGGATCGCTAGGCTAGGCTACCCCAATCGACTTCCCTTTGTCGAGTTCCGGCAACGCTATGAGATCATGACTCCTGGAATTATCCCCCGTGGCTACATGGACGGTCGGAAAGCCTGTCTCCGCATGGTGGAAGCTCTGGAGCTCGACAAAGAGCTTTATCGAGTTGGCACGTCGAAGATCTTCTTCAAAGCAGGCGTACTCGCTGAACTCGAAGAACGTAGGGATGGGTTGTTGTATGACGTTTTCTCGAGGTTGCAGGCTGTCGCACGAAAGTTCTCTGCGCGAAGACAGATGAAGAAGATTCTTAATCGTGCCATCGCTATTCGGACTATTCAGCGCAATGCTCGGATCTATGGTGAGCTTAGAGATTGGCCATGGTGGCAACTTTACACGAAGGTTTGAGCATCCTCCCTTCAAGCTTTCCTTTCTGACGTCGAGGCAATCATAGGTTCGGCCCTTGCTAGCTGCTACGCGCAATGATGAAGAGCTTCGGCGGAAAGAAGTGGAGTTGCAGCTCATCAAAGAACGGGCAGAGAGAGACCAGCGCGAAAAAGAGAGCCTGGAAAACATGAAGATGGCATTGGAAGCAGAGAAACAGAAGATCGTCAAGGAACTCGAGGCAGAACGGGCGCTTACTGTTGACAAGGACTCTTTGCTCGAGCGAAGTAAGCAGCGGGAGATTGAGCTAGAGGAGGATATCGTTGCTCTACACGCTGACCTCGATGTGCTTGATTCACAACTGGACCGGGCACTCCTCCGACAGAAAGAAACTGAGGAGAAGCATGAAAATCTTCGCCAAGCGTTCGATCAAGCTGCCGAACACCTTGTGCGGCTCGAGAGCCAGCAAAATGAGTGGAAGAAAAAGGAGGCAGAGTTTGCAGACCTTCTTTCCACGATGGAGGCCAGCATGGAACAGCTCCAAGATGAGCGAGACGAGTTACAAAAGTTGAATGAGGACTTCACGACCTTGGTATCCCAGCGCGACGAAGACTTTGCCCGTCTCAAAGAACGTTCCGAGGCATCTACCAACGAGCTGCAGTCCAAGTTGGCTTCCGAATTGCGCACGACGTGAGTATCGGAAGATGCAATGCTCACGAAACAAACTCATTCGTCTTTCAGGGAACTTCTCAACGCCAAAGTTGACCAGCTCGAGAAGGGTTCGCAACAAGCCAAAGACCAACTAGCTGAGCTGACGCGCACCGCCAACGATTATTCCACGATGCTGCAGAAAAAAGAGGACGACATCGTTCGTCTTGCCTCCGAAATTGCTGCATCGAAGCGAGAGCGTACCCAGCTACAAAAGGACATCATCGAGATCCGTGCTTTGACCGAAAAGCAAAAGGCCGAGTTGGATGCCTACAGAGTGGACGCGGATCGCACATCGAGTGCCAAAGCCAAACTGCAGGAAGAGCTCGACGAGCTCCGTGCACTGATGGAAACGAAGACCACGGAGGAGACACGCCGACGTGAAGTCGAGAAGAGCAAAGACGAAGAGCTCGGTGACCTGCGCCGCCAAGTCGCAGACCTTCAGGGTCAGCTGAACGCGTTCCGGAGGACTGCTCTCGACAATGAAAGCAAGCTCAAACTCGAGGTCGAAAGGGTTAACCGTCAGTATACGCAGCTCGAGAGTTCACATACGTCTCTGCTTGAGCGCGAGAGGGTTGCCAACGAGCAATCCACCAAGGCTGAGGTTGCGGCGATGGCTATGGAGAAGTCCAAGAGAACGCTGGAATCAGAGCTGCAGGCGCTCCGTGCTAAGCAAATCGACTGGGACTCACAAATTGCGGAGGCCGTGAAGGTCAAAGAGGTAGTGTATCTTATTCCGCAGACTGAACATCTTCGCGCGTCTAATTCAACCCGCCTCAGTCCTTGGAACGACAGCTCGCTTCATCCCAAAGCAAGTATCATGAGCTCGAGGACACGGTTCTACAGTTGGAGAGAGGAGCTCACGCCCTCGAACGCCAAATAGAGCAAGCTCGTAAGCAGCTGGAGGCCGAATCCGCCAAGTATAAACAGCTTCACCAGGTTGCAACCAACCAAAAGAGGGAGCTCGCCCTGTACCAAGACCGCCTCTCCAAGATGGACACAGCTCTCAATAAGGCTCTCACAGACCTCAAGAACAAGGAGTGGGAGATCAAGCAACTGGAGTCTAGACAGGACAAGAAGATCGTTGAGCATGTATATGTTCTCGAGAAGGCGAAGAAAGTCACCGACCAGCAGCTCAGAGACGCCCAAGAGGAGCTGCAGAAGAACGTAGTCTACATTCGATCTCTGGAGAAGGCAAAGCTGGCGCTGACTCGTGAGGCCGAGGACTTCGTGCGCGAGAACAAAATGGAACAGGTCGAACTCCGTGCTATCGAAAAGACAGCTCGAGCGAACGAGGAAAGGGCGTCGAAGGCTCTGGGGGCCCTGGAATCCGAGCGGAAGGCTAGAGAAGTAGCGGAATCCGGCAATCGACGCCTGCATGCAGACCTAAACGGCGTCAAGGGTGAATTGGAGGTAACACGTGATCAACTATCTGCGGTGCAGCGATCGAAGGACACTCTAGAAAGTGAACTCGCCAAGCTTGTGGAGGACACGGACGCTAGCCCACCGAACGCGTCCTTGCAACGTGAATATTCGTTGAAGATCGCACAGCTAGAAGAGAAACTTCAAGATGCTGAAACCGTGCAAGGGATGGTCGCAAAGATCAAGGTTCAGGTGGAGCGGCAGCACAAGGAATTACTCGACCTGATCATGAAGGACACGCCGATGGACGAGGCATTCCGCTCCCGTCTCGTTCGCGAGCTCCAGGTCGCTGAAGAGGAGCTCGCGCGGCAGTTTTCCGCCGTTACCCGAACCCCATATTCAACGAAGGCCCCGCCTGCCCTTAAAGACGAATCTACAGTTCGCCTCGAAGAGTCTCGTAAAGCTCTCGTACGTCTCTATGAAGCGTGTTAGAATATGGACTCTTAACAGAATGTGCTCAATAGCTGGCTCAGCAACGGAATTTGCAGTTCGAATTGGAAGAGGTCCGGAGACGGGCTCGAGAAGAGCTGGCTAGTGTCCATGACAAGCTGGATGCTGAGATTGCTTCCAAGAACGACACGATTAGTATGACTATCCACCTTCTTCGATACGCTTATGCTAACTTCAAACAGACGCGCACAGACAGCTTCAGACTCAGTTCCAAGAGCTACAGATAACATCGGCCGCTGCGATTGCAATGCAATCAGGTGGGTGACGTTGCCGATCCCAGCTCCGACCTTAGCTCAACAGGATGTGAAGAGTTGCAACAAGCAATCCAGTCGTACAAGCAAAAGACGACGATAAATAATGCAAAGCTTCAAGATGCTGAGGTTGCGCAGGCAATGGTAGAGCAGGCAGAGACGTTTGGTAAGCAGAGAGACGCTTTCTATTGCATGAGCTGACTCTGGATAGCTCGTCGTGCATTCACTGACTTGGAGAAGACGCATCTTGATCTTGCTGCGGAGAAGAAGGCGATCGAAGAGAGGCTCCAGACCACAGATCACAAACTCCGGGAGTTAGAACAGCAAATTGAGGAAGAAGATAGGCAGTCCTCTGAGCTTGGTGTTCATAGGCGTCGTCTAGCCCAACAACTTCAAGACGAACGTCTCCAGCACCAGAAGGACCTTGCCGAGCGTGACTTTGGCGGTGATCAGACCCGAAAGAAGTATCAAGGTAACCATCCTTTTATGACCATGCGAGAGGATACTTATCTGCTCCTAGCCGAGCTTGCACAACTTAGTGAAGGTATATATTATTTGTTCCTTCTTGATCAGTTTCTCATCATATTCCAGAACTTCAATCTCAACGTGACACCATGACCCGGCTTCGTGAGGATAACCGCAAGATCCACTCCGACTACGACGAACTGCAGCTACGCTTCGACGAGGAAGTTTACAATGGTGGCGCATGGAAGAGAGAGAAAGAACGCTTGGAGACCAAGATCACAGACTTGACGAAGGCATACGAAAGCTCTACTGCGGTGCAAACTGATCAACAAGCACAAATTGTTTCTCTCCATTCTCAAGTCCGCGAGCTAAGGAGCGTCTTAAACGATGCGGAAGCCGACCGTGCGATGCTCCAAAAAGCAAGGCGCTCGCTACAAGCGGAACTCGAGGGCATCAAGCTTGACCATATTGATGCCAGCAAGGTAACATCAGATCGAGAGTTACAGAAACTCCAGCTCGAGAAGCAGGATCTTGAACGTTCTCTGGAAGAGCAAGAAGACCGCGTCTCTATGGCATTCGGCCGTATGAAAGCTGCAGAAGCCCATGCTGCAGAAAGCCAACTGGAGCTCGATAAAATTCGCATGGAGAATACAGAGCTGGACAGAAAAAATGTATGTATATCTTTCGCTACTCCAGAGACGATTTTGTTACTCCCTCATAGGCTCGGTTGGAGAAACAAGTTAAAGACTTCAATGTCCGGATCGTGGACCTGGAAACGAAATCATATACTAGCACGCCTCAGCCGAATGCGACTATTCGTCAGTTACAAGCTCGCGTCGAAGAACTTACCACCCAGCTCAGCCAAGCCACCAATGACAAGAAACACAGCACACCACTCCGTTCTTCTGACAAAGCGGTCAGAGATATCCAACTTCAGCTTCAAGAGAGTGAACGCCATCGTTTGAAGATAGAAGAGGACCGAAAAGTTTCTGAGTCCCAGGTCGAGACCCTCCGTAAGAGACTCGATGAAGCGGTCGGTCGACTATGTTTCCATTAGTGCCCCCTCTGAACGAAAGTACAGCAATCCTCTGAAAATGAATTGGTCCGTGTCAACCGTCGACTTGAGCTACAAGCTGCAGAAGCCAAACAAACTACTCTGACGTAGGTCAACTACCCATCATGTAATCCTCAATCCTCATGATCCTTCTAGCCTGGAGCGTGAGGTGGAACGGCTCCGTAGTCGTATCAACAGACCAGCGTCGTCTGTGATCAGCGATGCAACCAGTATATCTGGAGCCTCCTCCGTTGGTTCTCCACGCAGGTTCAAACCGTCGTGATGATTGAATGCTACGGTCTACGACTCTCATGTTCTTATAGTGCCCCCTCGCTGCTTCTTGCCTGCCCTGACATTCAATTATTAGGATACCCGCTTGTAGCCATTCGCCCTGTATTTCCTGATCAATGTGATCTAGTTATTTAATAACCCTTCACAGAGCCTCTCTTTTCGCAGTAACCACGGTTGAGATCAATCTGACCAAGCACCAAGTTGTAGTGAATGGGGTGATGCCCGCATTTTAGGCTATTTTGATCCCGTACCAAGGCCCTCGGCGGCAGACCGTCCGAATTGACTCCTGGATGGGGAGTCTTGAAGCTGGCCATCTCTCTCGACTGCTATGTCTGCAACGTTGTCTTCGCCCTTCTCGTAGTAAGACGCATCAACTTTGCCAATTCCAGCATCGTTGAAAATCTCCCCGCTTGTCTCTGTGTAAACACTTCAAGTTCTACCAGGTGTTTACACAAAGGAGTCCTGAACTTATCCTGGACTACAGGCAAGAAGAGCTTGCTTCCTTAGTGTTCGGTACCAGAAATCCGAACAGTTGGTGGCCCACCTCCGAGTCCAAGTTGAACTCACTAGGTTTATTAGGCCTGAGTCCGTGTCCGCATTCAGTCCAAGTGTTGGAACCCGGGGCTGATTCACAAAATATCTGGTTCACGCCGGAAGCCTCCGCAAGATTTCAACATACCGGTCAGTCGTCGTACCTGATCCACTGGCAGTTCGCAGTAGAGATGATTGTGGAGAGGGTTGTGGATTGACATGATTCAAACATATGCCATGAACACATCTATTCAATATATCCATCTTCAGGTTATCACCAGCCCGACTCGGAGTCCTCTTCAGTGTCCGGTAGTCGATCCAAGAACTACCAATGATCTACGATGGATAGACCACACTTGAAACGTAAATCGTTGATCAGCGTGGGAGTGCAAATTGATATTGAGTCATGGAGTGAATATATTCCGGGGAGTGTCGAACCTCTATGCGGAACGACTCTAGACGAAGAGGATAAATGTCACTGTGACTCAATGAGGCAGAGTTTCCCACAACACACCATTCCTGAACAAAGCATACAGAGCATCAACAGGACCATCGAGTTGATTCTGGGCCGGGCGGTTCGAAGATGGGACCAACATTTTCACAATCTCGATTAAATGTGGCTTTATAGCCTCTTCACCAGCTGCTATAAGTTAATTCGTGGGTGGTTGCATACTGGACAACAGAAGACGTATTTACCTGTCTGAGCCAGTGCAGAAAGAATCTTGACACCTTTCTTTCGAATCTTTCTGTCTTTGGCTCCCAAGTAGACTATACTTTGTTCCACATAACGCGTCAATTGCGCCTGATTCCCTACAGATGAATCAGTAATGCAGGGGCCCACAGTCCCCAGACATACCAAGGATGTCGAGACATATCAAGGCGATGCGGATCTCGTGGCGTTTACCAACTTCAAGCTTCTTCACTAAAGCGGCGACTATATCAAGTTCGATGACTTGCTTCCTTAGATCGTCTGGGCGCAACGTATCATCAATACAACGTTCAAATCAATAAGGATTCAGCAAGGTTACCAGACGCCATGAGTTGACGGAAGACCTGAAACCCTTCAACTTGGCCTACTGCGTCGTCAAACCAGCCTTTGTGGAGCATGGCGACGACGAGCTGTGCAGCACAATGAAAATCGAGAGACATCCTCATGCCTCGTTTATGTATATATCAGCCAAGCAAATCGTCATACCCAGGTCAGGCTTGCTCACCTCGCTCCAGACATGTCTTTAACGCATACGCTGCCAGCAGCGAGGTCTCCTTTCGCTCCAATTGCCTCATAAATATGTCCAAAACCTTATGCTGTGAACAAGACTCCCGAATGACGGAGTCTAGCTCACACCTGGTGAGCGACGTAAACGAGCCTGCTCGAGAGCTTACTTCTGCAAAGCTTCAATAATGTGAAGGTCGCCGCAGTGCGTTTGTGAGCATCACACGACTCAAGAGTCGATACAAGCTTGTGCATGACTCCCTCGTCAAGCTCCCCAGAACCTGACATAAGTTAATCACGAAGAAAGATGTGCACGATGGATAGCGCTCACCATTGAGTCGGAGTACAGGAGGCAAGTCATCAGTGTTGTCGGGGAAAGGAGTGTTGCCTACTTCCGCGTCTAACCGAGGAAGAGTGTTACCAAGATAGCCTAGGATGTTAGAAAAACGAATATCGCAAGTGACTTTTTCCGATGTTCATCAGGCGGATAGAGTATCGGCAAGTAAAGCGGCAACTCACGCGGCACGTTCAACGCAACCAAAATCTCAACGGCCGCCGGACCGACAGGACTTTCCCCCTTTTTTGCCAGCTCAAAAATTCTAGGCTGCAAATTTTCGCAAAGATCTGTCGAATCGATGGACAAAAAGTACGACAGTGAGTTGGAAAGCTCTCACCTGGCTGGTACCGAGCCAAAGCTGCAATCATCTTGAGGGACGCCATCAGATGGCTAGGTGCTGACAAGCTGTGAATCAGTGAAGTACATGACCAATAAGACACAATTACCCTTCACTTCCAATGCCAACGAGAGCCTTGTTCGTCCAGCTCCGGATCCAGCTGACCTAGCACTGAGCTGATTAATAACATTGCCTTGTAGGTCATCTGTAAAGGATGAGCACGTAACTAGACGACATTGATCACGCGCACCGTCCTCAATGAGATAACATAGGCTGTCAATGATCAGCGGAAACAAAATCTCAGTGGGGCCCTGAGCGGTCCATTCCAGTGCATGTACGAGAGCTCTGATCATTTCGTCCGAAGCAATGATACGCCGTCGGAGTGTTCGGTGCCTTGTCAGGAATCGTAGAATGTAGAGAGCTCTGCGAAAATACAATTGATTGGGGGAAGACAATATGGCGCTAAGAGAGTCTCTTGCATCCTTCACTTGTTCCTCGGAAATATAAAAGTTGGCTATGGGGACGTACAGGATTAGCATACCTCCCGAGGGAAATTATGAATGACAGCCTTACAGGTTGCGACGTCAATGATGGTGAGCGCAAACTTATCGAAGTCGGATGGTTCGCGAAAGGGTGTTTGGAGCCATGGTGGTCTGGGTATTGGTTGACTCTGTACACTGTCTATTCCTTGATCGTTTAAATGCATCAGATGTCTGTCCTCGAGAGATTGACAATTGCCGAACTTACTGGAATCAAGAAGGAATAACACCTTCTCTAGACATTCCAGCGTCTTGTATCGATCGCTAAGCAATAATGTCAACAAGCGTGTCGTTGCTCCTTCGTCCAGGAGTTCAGTTGCCCATAATCCGCCCAAGGCTTTCCGCAACTCAGTCGGAATATCAATGCCATCTCCTAGAGTAGCACGCGGTGTATACACAACGCTAGACAAAACGGAGGAGTGAATCTGATGACCAGGAATGACCAATCGAGGAAGGGATCGGTGCCGTCTACAAATAATCATTAATCAGCGACAAAACAGAATTTATTAGGAGGGCATTACCTCCATTCATGTTGAGGAGTGCCACCGAATGACACTTGGTGACGAACGGGCAAGGCCTCAAGAATTCTCCACCCACGCGTCATCGTGTCCTTTCTACCCAGATCGATATCCTGTGGATCCCAAGCAAACTCTTCCGGGTTAAAAACTAAACCGTTGGCGGCAGCTTCCCGTCTCATCCATAGAAGTGGCACGTTGCCAGCATGAACAGGGTAAAGGTCATCGTCCTCGGAGTCAGTGTGCACTTTAGTATGGTCCTGGTTAATGCCGCCACTAAACGCGAAAATGTATATCATGTTCATCCTTTGCGTAGATCGATATATGACATACACATCAGAATGGCTGCCCGCGAACCAGACTTCTTTAACATCGCCGATGGCAAATTTGCTACGACGAGCGTTCACCTCCGTAAAGTACTCTGGCATGAACTTGACTCGACGTTCGTCAAGAGCAAGAGCATGTCGGAAATGACACGCGTCTTTCACCGATGCGGAGGCTGTGATGTGAACATCTTTTTTAATCAAACCCACAGAAGACACAGTGTCCCTGGCCAAACTCAGTCCGTCATACTATGGGGCAGAATCAATGGAATTAGCGCACCAGACCCCCACAAAATGAATCCTCAGATTCGGCCAACAGAAATTCTTCTTGAATTTTGTTGCCATCCTTCTTGTCTCCAGTTTATAGGGATGGATGGAACGATAGCAGCGATAGGCCCTGATGCAACGAACATGTTCCGGTGCAGATTCAGGCAAAATAAAAATAAGAATACTGACAGTTCAATTTGTTGCGTCTCCCTTACCAGACCAACCTGTCATAAATGTAAATCCATCAACATGAGAACTAGCAAGCAAGCTCACGTCATGGATCATGCTAGCAAGTGCCCGCACTTGATATGCACCTCGAGAGAATCCTGCAAGTATCTCACTATCTGCTAGAATCGGCAGCAAACTTGGACACACCAAACAAGTATATTTGGTCCCCTCCCCGATAGGATTCTGCTAACCAGCCGTACGCCTCCTTCACGTTTTTCTCCACGTTCCTGTGATCATCAGTCTGATTTGTACTGAGGTTATTTGCGGAGAACAAACCAAGCAAGTGCCATCTCAAATCCACTGTAAATCATATTTCCCACGTGACTCACGAGAGGTAAGTGGTTCGGCTCATATGCACCGATCCCTTCCAAATAATATTTACGTTGCTCGAGCTCATTTCCATCTACTTTGACCTGGTTGAAGAGTTTTCGGACATTTGATATCTGATCGCACGACCGTCAGCCAATGTGGGGGAGCGTGGCGCAAGAATTACCTGTGGGCCAAACTTATTTGATGTACCATCGATGAAGACCACCAGATTTCTTGGATCCTTCGGGGTGGTTTGGCAAGTGCGGCATCTATGCAATGAAGGTGGGTTTGAACTTGTTGTGTTTTCATTGGAATTTTCCCGCTCGACGTTTGAAGGGTGATCAGCGTGCGGTGTCTGAGAAGCCGGACTCTAGTCCGATAGCTGCAGCCTGAAGATCTCGCGGGTGTTTGATCCATAGCAGACTCACCTCCTCGTCATGCTTCTCTCTAAATTGTCTCACATTCCTTGTCACTCCCTGATCGGTGTCTGTAGGGTCAACAACCGGTGGCACAGTGTCCTCCAGAACCCGCTCGCACTTCTTCCTCGGCAATTTCTGTTCAATGTCTGGACATGGCAGGCCCTCCAACGCCTGCTTGCTTTCCTTTCTTGATATTTCTTCCGCAATGGGATGAGGCTGCTCCTTATCCTCCCCACGCGCATTGCCCTCCAGATCCTGCTCACCCCTCTCCTCTGGGAATTCCTTCTGAGCAACGGGACCAGGTTGAGTTATACCGCCCTCCTCCTTTGGCAAAGCCTGATTGTCAATATGAGAAGTTCAAAGACCCTCCTCTGTCAGCATCAGCGAAGCATTCCTTACGGTGCTCATACCTGCAAGGGTGGGGTGCCCCGGGCTACGAGAGGCATCCTGACGGAATATTCGTCGGCTGAGCCGACAATAGAGTCGACTGGGCTTGGATCGTCATATACGAGGGGTGTTGCTTTGCGGAAGAACCTAGGCATTGCCCGTGTCAGCGCGCCCTTGGAGACGAGAATTTTAATGAAAAACAATTCACCTAGCTGCTGCCTGCGAAGCAGCTGTTCTTGTCGTCCGAAAGAGATCCTGAATCACAGCCCGAAGTTTGTCGTTTCTACAGTGGGTAAGAGGAGTAGATGACGAACCACACCGTGATCGAGCAAGCCAGCTAGACCAGGTCGGTGCTCGATGTCCTCCAGGCCCATTTCTGGGACTGAAACGATGCCATCATATGAGAGCCCCTCATCCCCGGCTGCGAACAAGGTATCCAACTTGAGAGCCAGTGTTCTATTATTTGCCATACCGCTAGCGAGTCGTCGGGGCGAGATTGAACGCGAATTGTAAACGATGCGAGGAAGTGGGATTGATGTTATTATATGGCAGGCAACGACCCAGCCTTGAGGCTGTAGGACATGCGCACACGTGCAGAACAGGCCATACTCGGCCGCTACGAAACTTATCAACCTGCGAATGACGGAAAACATACCGGGTCACCGACCCACCCTGGCCTCAGTCTCCCTCAGACTGTATAGGTCTACACCTTTATCTTGAATCTTCCTGCGACTGTCAGAAATTCTTTCAAGTTCTGGCCGAAGGGTAGAAGATCGACAGACAAGTCACACGCATGATATGATTCCCGACTTGTCCATGTCAACCTTGGAAAGGGCTCGAACCCAGCTACGGGCCTGACGCGGCCCGAAGTTGAAGGGTGATCGGCGTTCAAGTAAGGCAGTCCAGTGTCGGAATTTCCCGCGGAACTGGCAGTTTAGAGTTCAGCCACTCATCCATACAGTTGAAGGGTACAGTCCAAGATCGGACGTACGAATCATCAAAACCTCGTCCGCCATGGTACGCAGCATCGCTATACAATTCATTGGCACGGCTTGACGTTGTATGCAGCCCAAGGAAATCCGCGACATCAAACAATTCATCGAGATTGCGCGGCGGAAGGACGCTACGCGTAAGTAAATTCACAGCTCGAGTGACACACACTGATTCCTCTCCCACTTTTCATCTACATACAGAGGCTCGCATAAAGAAGGTCGCTGCAAAAACGCCCACCGGCAAGGCTCAGACCAAGTTCAAAGTTCGGTGTTCACGATATCTGTACACGCTCTCCATCGACGACCCAGACAAGGCTGAGAAACTCAAACAAAGCCTTCCTCCAGGTACGCCCTGCGCGCGCTTGTCATGTTTTCAGGACTGCTGGTGACGATGCCGTGTCTTTAGGGTTGAATGTCGTGGACTTGGCCAAGCCGGCAAAGAAGAAGTAAACTGTCATAGCGGTTGTTTGATATGGTTTTTCTCGCAGTTCGTGAAGAGTTGAGCGTATGAGGAAGCGGAGGACCTCGATGCGCAACAGCACACAGATCATACTTGTATGCCCATGCATTGTATGCACGTCATGCAACCTCAGAGACTCATCGAAGCTTCGTAATTAAGTAATGCATCCCCCAGTGCACGCTTGTCCCACCACATTGCCGTGTTTCCTGACTGCTTTTGGCACCATCTCGGATGCTGGTTATCGGAGGATGAGGTACAAACGGCCAATACTGTTGAAGCTTCAAGTTCAGACGTTGAATATCCTCGGATTTGATTGATGGGATATAAAATTCGATGGACTAGCGTCAAATTTCCTGGGGCTTGAAGCAGTTCGAAAAGTGGCAAATCTCACTTGCACACTTGCGGTATCGTATGTTTTTTGGACCTAAGCGGGTGTGAGACGAAGCGAGTCATATTATTTCTTCGCCCAACTAACGATGCCCAGTAGTCCACACAATGCCACCAACAGGAGCGCTAAGAAACTAAGAAATGTCCTGCAAGTTCTTTGTATTCTCCCCTCCTGGCTTAACCGCGTTGTGTTGTTGAGAGCCTCTAGATCAATGCTCTCCAAGCCATCACTGACCTGGCCGCAAAGGAACTGCAATAATACGACGAGTGATTGATATCCGTCTAATGCCGTGATGGGGAGCATGTTCACGAGATAGAGGGAAACATTCGCAATCTTCATATATCTGTTATGAAGTCATGTCAATTATCTTGTGCAGAGAATCACACAGCTCCACGCACTCGAAGAAAGCAGAGGCAAGTTTGGGAAGCTGGGAAGACACGAGAGGAAAACGGGGGCGCAAATTACCAACTTGCACTAAGCAAAAGGGGATTTTCTCAGCGCGTTCGTAATGGCGCAGCGGCGTTGACATACCTTGTTCCCAGATCTCCTCCTTCGGACCCTTCCAAACAACTATATCCTCTATGATTCCAGCCGCATGGCTCCTCAGAACCGAGATCCTTACGAGCTGCTGATCATGCCGAGGTACCACGCAGGACGCAACCGACGAGCATTCCGTAGAAGAGTTGCACCGTGCCAAGTTGTCTGTGAATATGAGGACAGGATCTAGTTCATGCTGTGCCGTTTCATCCCCTTCGGATATGAAACAGGAGTATGAACCAGTGCTAGTACATGTCGGGGCTTTAGTAGGGAATAAGCGACCAGCCAACCCAACAGCATGCTTAGACCACTCACTAAATGCTTTGTCTAGAAGAGTTTTATTAGTGCACCAGCCCAGTAGGGAGCCCGAGGAAGGGGAAAGTAGGTAGTGATTCCAAGGTTCGTCCGACGACACAGAAGTCATCGGGGAATCATCTATCTTGGTGACTAGAGTGCCAACCGGGAGGTGTATCGCCAATGGTGAATCCTACAACCACTCAGTACGTGAACCGTCAAGACAGCGGGCACACTGACATAGTCGACACCAACTACAAGCTTTCCCAGAGCAGAGACATCCTGGAAGAGGATCCAAGTGGGCAAGAAGCTTGCCCCTGACCATGCTGCGAAGAACAATAAACACCAGAGCACAAAGTTGTGGAAACACCCGGCGGACACGATTTGCAATCGTTCGCGAGGAGGTAGTTTCTCAAGCCGGGCAGTGGGAAGAATGACGAACGCGGACGGTAAGAGAAATGTGACGGCAACACCACATGAAAGCATCGGTATGCGGTGACTGTTCGTGATGTTAATACCTCACTATCCTATATATTGGAAATTTACCTACAGCGCTGCGGTGATGGCATGCCCGGCTTCGTGAACGATTTGGCTGACGGTCAAGGCCACGAGAATCAAGGGTAGATGACTGAGAGGAACAGTCACCCCTGGTATCTAATGAATCTGAGCTGTGCTCGCGTTGGACCACCTCAAATTCTCAACGGAAGGCTTACAATTGGGTTAATCCTCAGCATATCGGAAGCAGGTGCGATAGGTGGAGTAATACCACCAACATGGTCTAGCCCTCGCTTCGTGACTGTGCTTGGGCTATGGTGACCTGCGTGCAGGATTTCCGAAGACAAGGATGCGGCTGTGAGGACCAGCAGGCAGAACCCAAGTAGCATCCCGATGGCACCAACGAAGCTCCCCAGATCATACAATCGCAGGAGGACCTGCCTCAAGATCCGAGACTTGTTTTGGGACAGTCGGGTGGATAACGCGTCATGGAAGGCATTGAAAGCTTCTGTCTTGAGACGTATGTTCAAATGCTTCACGGTGACCTCGATGGTCGACCTGCGTGGTTGAGAGAACGGTAGTAAGAACTTTGGTCGTCTGGAGGAATATTTCACGGCGTATATGACGAGCCAGAGGGAGGTTATCCAGAGACCAGCCGCGGCAAAAGACATATCTGGAACGCGTTGTGCATTTGGCGGTTGTCAAGTACTTACATACGCAGCTTGCCATTACGTTTCCTAACACTCTTTCTTTCTTCAACCTCCGTCTCGACTATGAAGATCTTCTCGATTTCCGTCGTCCTCGCACCCCCAGGAGCCCCGAGTACTGTCCTGAGCACAGCTTCAGACGTCTCAAGTTTCTCTTTCTACCAGAGAGGCTCGATCAATGAGTTCCTAACGTTCTTCACCAAGACCGTAGTCGACAGAACGGCACAGGGTCAACGCCAGAGCGTGCAAGAGAACAATTATACGGCACATGTATTCAACCGTGGTGGAGTAGAACAACTTGCAGGTCAGTCAGCTGCCACCTCTCGCCCATCCCGACTCACCTGCCTGCTACGTGTCATGCTCTGGGTCACAGCCATCATAATAGCCGACCAAGAGTACCCCGTCCGGGCCGCATTCTCTCTCTTGACCAAGATTTTGGATGAATTCATCGCCAAAGTCCCTCAATCTGCCTTCTCCAATCCATCGGCAATTTCTTTCCCCGACATCCAGACATACCTCACCAAGTATCAGGACCCTCGGCAAGCAGATACCATCATGAGAGTGCAACAGGAATTAGACGATACAAAGATCGTACTGGTGTGCTCAGATTGTGAATCTCAACGCCAAGTTCCCTGACTCCAGTCTTCCAGCACAAGACGATCGAGTCTGTCCTTCAACGGGGCGAGAGGCTAGACAACTTGGTTGAGCGCTCCAATGCACTGTCGTCACAGACCAAGATGTTCTATAAGACAGCAAAGAAGGTTTGTACCTCAGTTTCCATCGTAACTAACTCTCGATTAACAACCATCCTGTAGCAAAACTCGTGTTGTGTAGTCATGTAAAATTTCCAGCTATCTCATCTATTCCTGACGACCATCATGAACTTTTCGTACGTATTCTAATTACTGTGGTCACTTGCTACTTTAGAGGGATCTGTGCCTGTGATAGCATCTTGTCTTTTGTTGGCCAGGTCCCGCATCCACTCCACCGTAATCATTCTCGGACAAAGGAATCCAGTTGATCTTTCATACTTGGTGCAGGTGCGACTGTGACTGACAAACGTGTCTATAGAGACACCCCAATGATACCGCCAACCAGGCAGTTCTCTGAGCATTCCATCGGCTGAGGATGTGTCTGAACGCACATGTGACTCGACCGTATAATTGAATGAACTATGGCAATCAAGACACATTGAACTTGTACCGCGCTTGCCACCTCACGGTGCACTTGCAAGGGGTCTGTTCATTTTTAGGTACTCGTGACAGCGTAGGTTGTAAAAAGCTGATCACGTCGATGAGTGCCAGCTCGACAAAAACTTGATCTGATAGTATTTGCTCATTCCAGGAGTATTGGAAGACGGTTGCCGTTTCTAGATGCAATCTCGGTCTTGCTGACTAAGTCACCGCAGTGCGGAAGTGACCCGATCTTGTTTGGCACACTCCGAGGGACCCACTAACTATGCTGAGTCCAGAATGCCATTTCATTGCTTTGGCACGCATCCATTCCAAAACATGAGTTCCGTGCACGCAAGGTTAGACTTAGGTTGTTCAACCTTTTCATGAACGCTCTCGCTAGACCAGTGCAAGCTTCGTTGCACCGCGAACCACTATCAATGCATCAGACACAGTCCAAGGGTTTTCGCGGAGGCGGGAAGATGATACAGAGCGCACTGCAGCTGCTACTCTCTCGAGTACAATTCAGCATAAGTAATGCCACGTCAGTCACACATCTCTCTGGCAGGAGTATGCGTGACCTCGAGCAAATGGTTCATCGCGGTCCGCCTCTCACTCCTGATGACTTGGTGAGCTCTTCTCACCGTTATCGCGCATATTATTCACATTTCTCCCATTCGTTGCGAGTAGCCGGCGTTCGCAGACGCCATAGACAACCTTCATGGCACGATCAATGACAGAGAGTTTCTCGCAAGTACTTGATGCAACCGTGTATCCGCTGTACTCATAGCCCGATTTAGCTCGAGAAAGTCTTGATGCTGATGGCGCGCCTTCCCGACGATTCAGCATTTGCCAAAATAGCACAACAACATGTCATCAGTTTATGTATGTCATCGATACTGTGATCCTCCGCGAAATTGATACATACGCCGTAGTATACAAGGACCTACCCCATCCTCCCACTGGGTTCCTTTCCACCTTCCACAACGTACCATCAATCATCGTTGAAGAACAGACTCTTTCGTACGCGTTCCGCAGTGCGGACGGATCCAACTACAGCGTCCTTTTCCCGTCTCTCGGACAGGCCGGTCAACCTTACGCACGATCTGTGGCTTCTACGCATATCCAGACACTTTCATCCCTTCCTGACCCAGGCTTGGTGTTCGATAGTCTTCTATGTCGACCCAACGATAACTTTATCCCCCACCCTGGTGGCTTGTCGAGTTTGTTTTTCGCATTCGCAGATCTCATTATTCACAGCATCTTCAACACGAATAAATTGGACTGGACGATCAATGATGCAAGTAGCTATCTCGACCTGAGCATTGTCTACGGGAGTAGCGTAGAACAGGTCGAGAAGATACGGAGAAAAGATGGTACTGGGAAGATCTGGAACGATGCTTTTGCGGATGGCCGTCTGCTGCTCATGCCTCCCTCCGTTTGCGCGCTTGCTGTACTTTTCAGTCGTCACCATAACGTGTGTCTATTACTCGATTTTTCGGCGTTTCTATGCGCTAATGCTATGATAGTATATCGCGCAGAAAATCATGGATCTCAACGAACGCGGCTCGTTTACCTCGCCTCCGCCTGACGAGAGGACCTCTCGACTTGCGCAAGATGACGAAATTTTCCACAGAGCAAGGATGGTCAATACTGCGTTCTTCATGCAGATTATCCTTGCTGATTATGTCGGCGGTATCCTGGGACTCGTGAGGGACGGCCTGACCTGGCGCCTTGACCCACTTGAGGTAGGTTGTCGTCTGATCGTGCAGAATGGATGATGATATCGGCGTTGACCAACAGTCATTTCGTGAATCTGATCATGGTGTGTCTCCTAGGGGACAAGGAAACGCTGTTTCCATCGAGTTTAACTTACTCTATCGTTGGCACGCTTCTATCTGTGAACAAGATGAGAAGTGGCTGGATGGATTATTTGGAGAACTCTTCGAGAGTACTAACCCAGAAATGGTATGCTCTTCTTCGCTCCTTGTGATGCAACCTTGATGCCTTGTTCACGCAGGTTACTGTCAAGGAGTTTAGAGAGGTGATTCGAGAAAAGATTATGCCGTCTGGCGATGTCAAGAATTGGACGTTTGGCGGGTGTGTTTTACGATCCATGTACTGTTTTCAGTTTCGTGATCCGGTGTGCTGCTAGACTGGAGCGAGGTTCTGATGGTAGTTTCGCTGACCTCGACCTCGCCCGGGTATTGCAAGATGCAACAGAACGACGTGCCGGTGCGTTTCGTGCCAGAGGTTGTCCCCCTGTGATGAGAGTGGTAGAGATCTTGGCCATAGAGCAGGGAAGGAAATGGGGAGTTTGCACAGTAAGGATCTATCTTCCAGTGACCATGCAGTTTACTTAATATCCGTAGCTCAATGAATTTCGCAAGTTTATTGGTCTACGACGTAAGTATCCCAGACCATAGTATAACCCTCATTTGCTCAGGGTCTTTCAGCGTACGAGTCCTTCCGAGAATGGAATCCAGACCCAACCATCCACGTAAGGCTCTCCTTGCAACCCACTCATTTACTGAACTGTCTATAGTCTGCAGCAGAAGCGCTTTATGGACATATTGATAATTTGGAACTTCATGTTCGTATCCTCAATTTTATCTTTAAACTGATGCTCAAGTCTCGAAGGTCGGTTTGCAAGCTGAGGAAACCAAGCCACCTATTCCGGGCGCTGGGTTGTGTCCGGGATATACTATCTCACGTGCCATCCTTGCGGACGCGGTATCCTTGACCCGCGGAGATCGGTTCCTAACTGTGGACTTCACTCGTCAGTACCTTTATCTTTCCATCCGGTTCACTCCCCCTAATGCTTACTTAGCATACAATCTAACGTCCTGGGGATATCAGCATTGTATGGTGAACACCGCCGACGGGTCATATGGAGGGATGCTTAGCAAGCTGTTGTTTCTTCTTCTGCCGGACCAGTATCCCGCCGGCTCGATCTATGCTCACTTTCCGTTCATGACACCAGATTTCATGCGCCCTTGTATCGCTTCTCGATCAACAGATTATCTCGCGTACTACGATTTCTCGAGGCCAAGTCAGGTCGAAGACAATGATCGCCAGCTAGACGTCCTGTGTGGGAAACGTATGTCAAGACTTACAAGAGGTGCTGAAGTGGCTTTCGAGGAGGTCAGTTCCGAACTTGAAAGCTGGATCTATGCAGATGATTGGAACTCGAAACGGCTAGGTGCGGAAAAGCATCGTGGATGAGACGCTCGCTGTCGTATCCTTCACAAAGATGTTCACAACCTTGGTGAAAAGAGCGTCTATATCAGCGAGTCATAATACCAAAGTCGTGGACATCGTCAAGGATGTCATCAATCGGCTGCCTGTCTATTGGGCAGCAAACTTCGTGGTATGTCGCAGGACCAGCAGCCTAAAGGGTATCGTTCACATTTTGAGTCAGCTCGGTTTGCCTATCACCGTGTTCGACAGTGTTTGGGGAGGACACACGGTAGCGCAGTGGTCTGAACTGTTTGCTGATGTGACTAGGTAGGAGATCGAGTTGATTCGCCGAATTATCACTGATGCTGTCCAGGTATATGTACCTTAACGATGATCCAGTTCATGACTGGACTCTGTACCAGGCGGCGCTCAAGGCTACAGACGAAATCATGTACTATCTCTGCAACCGATTGAAACGGCACAGCGATGGAACCGTACGTTTTCACGCTGTATCGAAGCGATGAACGTTGAATACCAGCTCTCTGTAACAGATCTCACTTGGAGGTGCATCCGATATACTGGCCACATCGCTCATCACAAGTAACGTACAGAACGACCGATTCATTGCCAATGTCCTGGCGAGCGTCAAACACTCTACTATCCAAACCATCGCATACAATGTCTTCGCTGAGACGGTACCCTCCGCACTACTGTTTTCCGCTGCCATCTCCTCTGTGGTCGATTATTACGCTGCCCCTAGCCGGAAGAAAGAGTTGCAGATACTGATCCAACTAAGCGCCGCTGCCACAGAAGAAGGCACGGAAGAGGCATTGATGAAGTTCATCGATGACGCGCTGAGCCGGTCTTCAGCCACTTTTCATTTCGTGCTGGAAGCCCATCAAAAAGCGGCCCGCCGAGAGAATGTGAGCTCTGTCAGCCAATCAAAGTGCTTGTTCTGATCCTCTCTGTCAATCTCTCAGGAACAGGGTGGAGTACGTTTTCTACCCCATCTACAGAGTATGTTCTAATGATGTGTTGCAGCCATCGCCGCCCGGTCCGATCATCGGAAATCACAAAATAGACATTCGTGGGCAAGGAGGGTGAGAGTGGTACTTTTGGAACGGTAATCTAGGGTCGCTTATACCATGTTTCTTGCATAGCCTCATGTCGCGGGACCTCTTCACCAAGGTATGGTAATCCTTGTTCTTGTTCATGACGAAGCTTTGAACAGGATCATGGCGCAGCTCGCGCCTCAAGTCGTCGCGGCGGTCTTTAGCCTGCAAAACATTTCATTTCGGGAAGCGCAGATGGAGTTTGGTGAGTCGCGCGTTGCACGAAACGAGTCCCGAGAGGTTGAAACGACGACGTCATGTAGACGGAGGAGTACCAGCTTCTAAAGTCATTCAGGTACGAGATTTATATTGGAGTAAAAATTGTTCGCACCGCAGTGATTGTGCCTTGGACCAGTATGACGTTTGATGGTTGATTTGGTACTAAACCCAGTCGATATATCCGAGGAAACACGACACAGCAAAGAAGTATAGATTTGTCCTGAGCCATTGCTCACTTTTTTGTAAGATCATTTGTGAAAGTTGATTAGCATCAGTGAACCAGTAGCCGAGGAAACCAGCAAACACCATTGTGTTGCTGAGCTACCAAGTTTTCTTACTTCTTATTGGCCAAAGCCATGTGTAGCTCCATTAGGGACTAGGGAGATGGGCCTCCCACTCAGCATAACCTCACTTTAGCTAATGCTTCTGAAAATTGTCAATCTATTTCATGACTGGTTGTATCAAATATTATTGTAGCACACTCAGCCCCCTTCCTTTACACAGTGGATTCTGTATGCACTCATTGTCTTGATTTCCACTGGTGAATCATATGAATTATTATTTTGCAAGTTTGTGCTACATTTGTGTAACTGATTGGGTCTGTTATCACAGCTGATAAGATAGCCATATGATGACAAATGCATTGTCAGCATCACTGGTGTAAAACAACAAATGTGCCTCAAGGACCTATCAGCTTACTGATCTTACTGTGGATTACTCATGCCACTTACTTACCATCACATGATGAGACCATTTACAGTAGATTGGTTGTATGTGCAAACAATCTCTGTTCACTATATAAGACTGGGACTTACTCCCATGTCCAATAATGGCTCTTACTCTTGTATATTGTTCAGTCTCCTGAGCTACACACTCAGAGATTTGGTCTTGCTCCAAGTTCATACCTTTCTAGTAAGTCCTTTCACTAGAGACCTATTCCCTTGTCCACTGCACTATTGGGGTAATCCTGATAATTCTGGTCTTGTCATATCCTGAAATGTTGCTAAGTCCAATACCAGTCCTCCAGTCTCTCTCCAGTCTTCCACTTGCAAACTCCAGAGTGTTCTTGCCCAGTTCACACCTCTGAACCTCCAGACCTTCATAGATCTCCTCTCCATTTCTGTTACATATATTCTATGCTCCATTTGTACTAGCTCATGCTTCATAGTTACTTCAAGTCCTGTGTTTCACTTGGGAGCACAGCTCTCGTATACTTGTATCCAACTCTGTCTTACTGATCACATCTTGTACTCTGTACTTCATAATCACTTCTGCTCCATATAAATACAGTACTTCTGCTTGTACAAACTTTGGTCTGATATCAATTTGACTTTACTCCTATTCTGCTTGAGTCTTGATGACTATCTGAACCTTTGCTTGACTAAGAAGTGTTAAGCACTCTTAAGTCTTACTCTGAACCTCTGGATTCATCTCCAAGTCATGTCTGGCCATCTCTGTAAATCTGGGACCTGGGATTCCAACAAGGGTGCATCACATATGGTGAAGCCAAGTCCCATCTGGTCATGCTACAACTCTGGAGTTCCGGAGTTCACCTCAGAGTATACCATTTCTAACAGGTCTGGAGATTGAAGGATGATATAAAGGGCACAATATGCTTGTCCATCAGGAAAATAGAGTGTCACTTGTTTATGCTTATTCATCCTTTTTTGCTAACTAAGTGTAAATTAAGAACATAGCAGAAATGTTATGCTTTGACCTGAAGTGAACAAATAACACTGGACTGGCAGATCAAGGGTGTGTTCCAAGTTCCTGAAGAGGTAACTCTGGTTGGCTACAGCAGTGATAACACAAGTCACTGTGGCTTCCAAGCAAAGACTAATCAACTCTGGAAGGGAAGACTTCTAGTTGCTGAGATCTGAGATAGAAGGTGACAAAGGAGCTCAGCTGGGCTTCTTGACACTAGGTGGTAGATTATGTAGATCAAGGTAAGGAACAAGATCTACAGAAGCAGCCATTTTATAGAGCATACATATTGGAGTCCAAATAAGACTCAGAATAAATAAAGGTCCCAAGGTAAACTGGAAGGGAAGGGAATAGAATAGAACTACAGCCATGGCAGGTATAACCAGAATGTAAGTATAAATATGAAATAGGAATCAGAACAGACTGGAATGGGTGGAATAGGATCACAAGGCTATGTGTAAGAGAGCATAGCTGAGGAGGCAGTATCTGTTCAAGGCAGAGGAAGTAAAAAAGAAAAAGAGTCTGCATACAGCCTTAGAAAACTGTGTCCATAGCCTCCATGGTAAAGAGGTTCCCTTCAGCATCATAGTGGTTGAAGCTGAATAGCTTGTTCCACTGACTCTGAGGTACATATCTCTGTGTCCAGCTGGAAGTCAGCCCACAAGTCTTGTGATGAAAAAGGGGTGGGGTCTGTAACTTATTTTGCTTACTTCACACTTTTCTGGACCTTACAAGTGTGAAAAAAGCAACAAAAGCATGATCTGATTTTTGTATGTACAAGCAGAAAAAGCATATTAAGTGAATAAGGAGGGAAAGTAGAATAAGCACAATGCATACATATACATATGGATAGCAACAAAATTGAAATGAAGAAAACTAGATGCCAACAAGCATATGCATCCACTCAATGACTACCTCCTTCAGTTTCATGTATGAGATGGTGGCCTTGTCAATGGCAAGATTTTGCAGACTTTTCCAGAAAATGAGGATCTGCTGGGTCAAGTGCAGCCCTAAGGGTGGCATTACCATTATTCCAGGTCATCTAGTACTAGGAGATAAATCAAATGGAGAGAAAAATATTCTGATTAAGTGGAAGTCAAATGTCAATCCAGTCACTTTTATGGAATTCTGGCAAGGTGTTCCCCTCCCCCCTTTAGGTCTACTTACAATGCCTCCAACATATGCAGGATATACTCATAATCCCTCACATTTTTGTTTTGTCATATCCTTAGAGTCACATAGTAGCTAGTATTCTCCTTAGTATACTTATCACACTTTTACCAATCCAAGTCTACTTCTTGTGATTATTATGTGTGATTGCCCTTATTTATCCTTAGATGAGGGGTTTTGTTAAGACCATGCAAACTGGACAAGACCAGATCAGACTTTTCCAGGGGAACTCTGGAACTCCAGAGTTGGTCAGATGGTGTTGGAAATTAGTCCACCAACAGCATAGTCAGTTACTTACCAAAGCTTATTTCCTAATTGGGCAATGCCCATGTACTTACAATGTTCCACCGTTGTTACCCTCCTTTCCTCCAGTCTCATACATACTCAACTAGAGGTAAGCATAATATTCCCTATTTCATACATCATGTACTTATGCTGAGCAGGACTTACCATCCCTGCTCGTTAGTTCATTTTCACTCACAGGTTATAAGCCCTGCCTGCCTAGCACAGATAACCCAGAGACTCTGAAGCTGTCAGATACCACCTTTGCATTCATACCCACAAAATCAGCACACTACCCACACGAAACTTGACAATTGTGTTCCAGGAAGAACCTCAACCCCAAACCCATATGCTTTGTAAATAATGACAAAAAATGTCACAAAATCCCTCATGTGCATGCGGCCAATCCCATGAACCCAGAACTGGCTGACTTGGACCAGCCCACTTTACCCCCAGGCCAGATGCTGAGCTGCTTCCAAACGATCTGGCATATGAACCAACCCCTATGGCCCAACCAAGCCAATCCCTCAGACCACCTGAGAACACCAGACATCCTTCCCACTCAGAATCTAGCACACTGCAGTTGCAGGCAACTTATGATGACAATGATTCAGACAAAGAATCTGAAACCCACTTTACCATAAAGAAACCCATCCAACTGTTGAAGTTCACCCACTTACTCTGCCTCCATCCCAAACTCAATGCAACAAACTACTCCACATGGACCACCAATGTTTACTGAGCACTCAAAATGGTTGAACTCAATGTCTATGTGTTAAGGGAACTCCCCAAACTGAGTACCACACTCCAGCCCCATGAAGTGAACAGATGGACAAGAGCCAATGGTTTTATCTGCTCTGTCCTCATCTCATGTATGACTGAGGAGGTTATGTCACAGTTAGCCCACCTAGATACCATGCTACAAATGTGGAATGAGGCTCATCACCTCTATGTGGGAACCACAGCAACCAACTGGACTCTCATCATCACCACTCTTGTTAGCATGAAATATGCAGATGGTAAAGATGCCACTGCCCATATCTCAAAAATGAAGGACTATCACTGGGACTGTTTCTTATGAATCTCTATGCCAGCTACCTGGAACTACATATTCGCAGCTCTACCCAACCACTACAGCTCTGCCAAAGTTGAGCACTGCATAAGGGACAAGTATGGTATATGCACAAGCCAAACCTCTGGAGCATCCACCTCCTATCAGATGTTGGACAGCAATGCTACCCAAAGTGGCCACAGCTGCATGCCTATACCTGGGCAACCCTATTGTGACAATTGCAAGATCTCAGGCCACTGGACCCAAGACTGCTACTTGAAAGGGGGTGTGAAATATGGACAGAACCATTGAGATAAAGACAAAAAGTTGAAGAAGGATGAGAAGGGGGATGAAAAGGATAAATATAAGAAGCAAGGAAAGGACAAACTGAAACCAAAGTCATGAAAACATGCCAACCAGGCTGTTGCCAAACACAATTTGGACTCGGACTCGGACAATGACACCAGTGACCAATGCTCCAGCATGGAGCACTCCTTGTACCTCACCCAATCTTCATCCCACTCCTGTTTCAGATGGATCCTCAATGGTGGATCAACAAACCACATTTGCATGGAATGGGTAGCCTACACCACAAAGTTTACCTTGATGAAGGATAGCATCAAGGGCATCATCAAAGATGGACCATAGCTCGACGTACTTGGATATGGCACAGTCCTTATCTCTGTTTCAGTCAAGGGATGACCTGACCAGAT
>QGOI01012286.1:0-13542 GCA_003313885.1 Boletus sp. MG55 | reverse complement strand
CACTCATGATGCCCTATAGTGACCGGGGTGATTCCTTTGGTAGTAAGCATGCTCCAGACCATGTTGGAATGCTCATTCATAAATGACTGCCTATGTCTAGTCGATAGCAACCACCTCCCACAAGCAGCCCAAGATCTGTTTGGTCAAATCACCCTCCTCTCCCAACCCCCTACTAATGCCCACAACTCCCTCGTTACTGACTTTTATGTATGGTCTACGCACCCATGACGTCTGAGGCGAAGCCTGGCTCCAGCTCATCTTTGATGATCTGATCGTGTTTCATGCACAAAGCCCTCTGATCAACATTGCATTTGCTAACTTTGTGACGATCTGGGATGGGGTGCTAGGTTTGAATCCCGGGTATCGGGCGTTTGGGCACATGAGTAACACTGCACGCAACCTGCCAGAATGTGTGAGAGAATCTTAGCATCTGTTTGCATGTCATCAATGTTTGTGTGTATGTGTGTAAGATGGAGTCGGGGACTTTGGCGCCTCCGTGCGCCGCTACCGATCGAAGTTACGGGGGGCACTGTGACTAACATCCTACGGCCCGAATAAGGCAGTATGTGCCACTTTCGCGGGGTCAACTCCGCCGCGTGCTGTAAAAACACATTAGAGGCCTACATCGATAAGCAAAGAGGGAGCAAGGTTTATCGACAAGTCTCCACGAGGCGACGGGCCTGACATGGAGCCAAGCTCCATCTACTAGTATACTAACTACAAGTGATTAAAGTTTGAAACGAGGCACTTAGCTTAGGATTAGATTCTACCATATACGTTCGCAATTGATGCGGTGATTCCTTTCTCCTATATAATTGAATAAATCGTGCCCTCGAGGATAGCGCGTTTGAAGACGAGACAAGAGGTCATCAAGATGCTGTTGACCCTTCCTATACAGACCAGCAGCACTGTGCAAGGGCAGACGAGGAAACTGGCAGTCGGGCACCACCAGAGGCGGTTGACAAGGGTGTGCGATCTAGAGAGATTCATTAACAAGGGAAAAATACCCGGTCATTGACATAGAGTCCCAGTTTAAGATGATGCTGAGACCTCTTGTACCGGTTAGAGTGATATAAGTGCAAGCGGATTATTTGAAATGGTAATTTAATCAGTGGAGTATCAGTGTGCCGCATTGGTACTTCTCGGGCAAGAATAAGCTTAGAGAGATAAAGTGCAAGCTTGTTCAGAGAAACAGACTAGTCAAAGGGCCCCGAGGAGCAAGGTTCTAATGTTTCTCGATCAAGCTTAGGGCCGATGGCCTCGCCGAGATGGTAATCTGCCCTGCCTCCTTTGAACTTGGCGAGTGAATGTGACTGAGATTTGAACAAGTCGGCGGTCCGAGTGCATGATCATTTAACTACTCTCCATGCTGACAACAAGCAAATACCAATTCATGTGGGTTGATCGAACTCGGTCACGTTCCGAAGGATTACCTGCACTCTCGGCTTGAATTCCTGTCCTCCGCTTCCCCCTCTTGATTGCATTCAGTTATCCGGTCTGTAAAGCAGGAATCTCGGACGCCTATCGCCGCATGACATGGGGAAAGGAAGCGGAGTGGACACACGAGATTCTTGGCTGCGACCTCATGTATGGGGTACAATGGCTCTGAATGCCGTCCCCAATCACATGTCCACCGATTTCTGGCATCGCCAGTTCGATTCGCGTCGTCACCTGTCCCCTTGAAAGCACCGACTATCGAAATGGCCTCCGCGTCACAACTGCCAACACAACCGACCACCACAAGTCCGTCTCGCGTGTAGATGCCATTCCCAGAGAAACGACATGTAGACCGTAAGAATTGATGGTGGATGATGGTTTCGAGGAAAAAGGCACGTGCTCAGGTCCCGAGTGTGTAGACAACTATGGAAAAAACAATGAGAAACTAGGTGTGGCACGGCGGACATTCGGCGTCGTGCTTGTGCGTGCGGGTGTGCAAAGAATGCAGGCATGGGCGAAGGGAAAGGGAAAGCTTAGCAAAACATCGGGGAGAAAACATTCCCAGGAAATAGCTTGTGCAGCTGGAGCTAGCTGCAGTCCATTGAAACAGGTGAGGGTGGGACATTTGGATCATGATTGGAGTGAACTCACAACGACTAGAACGTATTTGGATGAGTGATGTCATGCCTATAATTATGGCTGTGGTACAGGATGAGCGCGTTTCATGATATCGCCTGTCGAAGAAATCAGCCTTCACAAAAGAAGTAAATGCTTGAGGTGGCCCAGTCAGGGATGTCAGCGGGATGTCCAGAGTGAAATTAGGGAACGCTCGCGGCGTCCACCTGAGTTGTCGTCCTAGGCATTGGGTTGAGTGCCATCAGCGATTCTGTCAGTAGATCCATGACAGAGTGTCAGACAACTTCCTCCTAGCATCGCGCACGTTCAAACCTATTCATCACTCTCTCGTTTCCCTAACTCACCTCCACACGCCTCACGCAGTCACGGTCGCAATCTGGTCATCGGAATCCTATCACTTGAGCGGAGGGTATTTTAAGCACGATGTCCAGTCACCTACAATACTCCGTCAAAGTCCGCATCGCATCTCGCAATAGGTCCTCCGACAATTTCTATTCCTTATCTCCTACCCCGCATGCCATCTTCAATGGTGCGTAGGCTTCTTCCCGTCGACAAACATATTCCTCGTCGCGCTCGGTAACCAAATATCCATTCCATCCATGTCTCGGGTAACGTGTACTTGACACCCGAGCCGGCTGGTATCGGTCAATCCAAAGGCGAGGTCGAGCATATCGTTTTCGTCGTCCGAGGGTTCGGGGAGACGGTCATAGTGTTCAGGTGGAAGGATAATGTGGCAAGTCGAACAAGCGATGGAGCCTTCACACGCACCTAGAATGTAGGGGGGAATAATTGAAAAGAAAATCTGTAAATATGAGCTGTAGGAACGAAACTAGGTACCTTCAAGATCAATGTCCCATTCGTGTGCGAGGGATAGAATGTCGTCGCCTTCGTTCGCTTTAATCGTTTTGATGAGGTTCCCCTTGTGGTCCTTGAAATGCAGGGTGATGCTGAGGAGTGAACAAGATGAGAGCTCTGACCACAAAAGGTAGGGCGTATAGGAACGAACCCAGTCCCGGGGATAGGACGTGTGATGCTTCCGTGCCGTTGTACTGAGACCTCATTAGTAACGGACGAAGGATACGTAAGAGGAAGGAGTGGGCGTACTACTGGATGCGTTTAGCCAGCGACTTTGCGAGAGTGCGTTAGGAATTTGACATAAGCGATGAGGAGGGGTAGGCGGTGAGAGGGTCCACCGCAGCAATTGATGAAAAGCACGTTTGGAATGTATGCCGCCCAAAGGCGACCGACCGCGAAGCAAAGTCCCACTTGTGGATATTCGCAAGCCAAGCGCGGAGGTCGCGTCCATGGTGCGCGCTAGTTCGAAGGGAATGCGAGCGGCGACAGACATGACGCTAATTATTAATGAACCCTGCTAGCAGTTCAGGTGATGATGACCGTTCGAGTGCAAAGTTTCGGCCGTCCGCGGCGTGAATGAATGTAAATCACGTGATGGGCTTAGTATTATGTCACGTGACTCACTGAGGCAAGTGACTTCTATATTCGACAACTCACCACGCGTCCTACTAGCTTGTGGTCCGCTGAGGAAGTCGCTATGGATCCCCCAATGAAGACATGTCAATTCGTGAGTTCAGGACGTACTTATGTCTTGCATGACTAACGACCACCAGAAATCTGGCTGGGCGGAAAACGGTCTTACTGCCATATTAATCATCGGACTCTTCTTATCCTATCTTCCGCAGGTGAATCTCACCCTTTCCGTTTGTGTTGTCGTCGCTCAACATTGTCTATAGCATCTGCGCATAATCAGGGCCGGAACCTCCATTGGATTTAGCCCTTGGTTCTTGCTGCTTGGTAGCACATCGTCTGCAGCCGCCATGCTCAATATGTACGTGGTGGGGGTTCTTTGTAGTTGTGGCTAATTCTAGATATTGGTTCTAGTATAGCGCTTCAATATCCTGTTATACGTTGTTGCACTCAAGTGGTGCGCCACCCCTTTTGTCGTTATAACGACCCTCGTTTTCTAACCCAAGCCGCCAGAGCATTGGTAAGTGCATAGAGCAGACTGCTGGCGTGTTTCAAGTTGGAACACAATGGTTCCTATTCACCATGATGTACGTGACTGCCAATATTTCGTGTCCTGTTGCCGAGTTCGTTCTGCTTTTAGTCTGGTACTTTACATGCTCTACTACCCCCCCAATCTCAAGTACATCCAACTCGACATTGACACACACGATGCGCGACCGATCCAGCACGTCAGAACCAAACTCAAGAGCTCCGAATGGCGTTTGTCTGTTTTCGTCTCCTGGATTGTCCTCCTCCACTTGTGCGTCCCTTTGTGTCCTTTCCTGTTCCTCTTACCGCTCACGTATGCCCGCACAACGCAGGGCAATCATCATTGTCACGACGTTCGTCTTACTCGTGGATTCCCCGCTGTCTCCAGACCCTACAGTGCCGCGTCCACCTCAGATCACACTCTGGGCGACGTTCTTGGGCGTGACATCGGGTTTGCTGGCAGGTGTGCAATACGCACCACAGCTGATACGGACATATCGCCTAAAGCTTGTCGGCGCGCTGAGTATCCCGATGATGGTGATCCAGAGTCCGGGTGGAATCGTCATGGCCGTCTCGATTGCCATGCGACCGGGGACTGATTGGACAAGTGCGTCACATTTTCCGTCGTGTTTGTGTGACGGCAACCCTGCTGTTGATGTCTCACAAATTATGTTAAGAAAATGGATGGGACTGATTGGATATTAGGTTGGGTGATGTATGCCGTGTCGGCGGTGATGCAAGCATTTTTATTGGTGTTGTGCTTCGCATGGAAAATCCGACAACGCCGGCTTGGCATTGACGATTTCGGGAGACCGCTTGGAGAAGCTGCCGAGGCGTTCGTTGAAGGCCCAGCTCCTACGCCGAATGAAGAGGAGGATGGCGTGAGCGTCGTGATTGAGGGCGAGGTGGGCGATGAAGCGGTAAGGGAGGACACACCATTGTTGAAGCCCGGGAACGTCGTTCGTCGGGGTGGGGTGTTGGGGTGGATTCAGGGGTTGGGTAAGTAGAATAAGGGCGTTTGAATGCGTGTAGAATCAGTTTGCAGGCTTTGGGATATGGATCTCTAATACGTATTTATCCCTTCTTGCCTAATCATTGATTCCTTCGTTCAAGTGAGATTAGTGTTTTCGATTTCATTGGGTACGCCCGGCGGTTCTGTAAGGTGGACAACGGTATACAATATGGATCCTACAGCTTTGCCCCACTACGTGGGCGCGTGACCTGAGTGACCAACTTTTCCAAACCGACCCTCGTCTGTGCGTTCATCGCAACACTCGTACGAGAATCTTTGCCAACAAAGACGTGCGTATACCCTCCTACAGCAACCGGTGGATCCTCGCTTCCAGACGTATCAGAGGACCCGTCTCCTCCCAAGGACTTGAACACCCCAACTTCGTACGTAACCGAGCTCCTTCCAAGTCGTTCCACTCTCAGGCCCAAATCCAGGACGTCTGGAAATGAGAGGGGAAAGAAAAACTGGGCGTAGCGGAGTAATTATGATCGTCGCGCTATGATTGAGGAAGGAGAGAGGACGTGAGACGTACCTCGCAAAACGACGATACCACGAGTCCGATCTGGTTTCCGTCCGAATCGGGTTGGGACCGTTGGGTGGGTGCGAGTGCACAGTGTTGGATGAGGTAGGTGTTGACCACCGCGTCAAACAGGTGGTAGTAGATGGCGTTGTTGACGTGTGCGTACTGGTCATTGTCGCTCCTTCACGGTGTCCGATATATATGTCATATCGAACGCGAGGTTAGAACGGAAGCACAGACTAGGACGGGCAAGCGAGAGAAGCGAACCAGCGTGTGCGGTAGGAGAGGAAGAAGGGATAGTCGGAACGCCGTCGTCGTTTCTTATCGTTGGGAGGATTCACTGGCAAAGACATCACTAGCTAGTTGCCTGGCGAAGATCTACACTAATAACTTGACAAGCTTAGCTTGGGTCATTCTCACGCTACCTGACATGTCGAACAGATCGGAACTTCAATACAATTTATCATTGGGTATTCTGTCGTTGCGCATGTGGTCGTCAAGGGAATCCCGCCGCCGAAATATCGCAGCGGATCGCTCTAGAGCCTATCTGTGACTATCACACACTGACCACTTCCATCTAATATTCATTGGTTGGCCCACCGGTGAACGGTACCAGTCGTATATTGACGAGGCCACCTTTATTGCTCTTTCCAAAAGCCGAATGTGACAACTCTGTCAATGGTGTCAAACCACTTGGAATCGCGGCGCCTATGAGCTCGGGGGAAAGCTATTGGAATGTCAGTCCCCGTAGACGAAGGTAAGTACCGTCGAGCTGAGACAAAGAGCTGTTATTTTGTATGACCACGCAGAGTTATCCAGTACCACAGCTAGCCTTGAGCTCATTGAAGTCACGCCATCGTTCGGACAAGCGTTTCCCCCACCTCAACTGCATTGAGTAAGTTACCCTGAACGCTCGCCCAGACCCAGACCGTCCCTGCCATCGATCTTCTCGACTGAGCACAACGATAACTCGCATCGGGCACCCCATTCCGGAGCGCGGTCTCGCCAGCCGGAAAGTACAGACAGTATCAGGGCTGGTGCTCTTGCCCTGAATGAAGTTTTAACGTTGCAACCTCTCCAATGGCCTTGCCTCGGACGATGGCCCAGCTGAATCCTGATGCAAATGAGTCAACCAGGCTTTTTGTCAATGGACCGTTCTGTGTGGCAGTGCTCGGAACTTGGCAACAAAATTTCGGGTCTGCCACAGGGCCAAGTCTGGGCGGCGGTCCGCTAGGTCATCATTATTATCATCAGCTCAAGGACACCCAGAGACTTGGCGAGTCAGGTACAGCCAACTCCCTTCCTGACGCATACCGCTCAGTGCTAGGGGCCGAAGTTCGTGGCAGCTTTGTTAAGATCTTTTTAATTTTTTAGGAATAGTCTGAATCAGTATGGTCTCCTATACGATATGTTGTGGCCGTTTCTGGACCGGAAAAAGTGATATCGTGGGTCCGGTTTGGCCGTCCCGGATGCACAATACCCTCGAAACCCACTCGGGAAAAGTGAGTCACATCGCCGGTTGTCACGGGTGTCCTGTCGTGCCATTCAAGTCTTCAGCCGGGCGGCAGCAAGCGAAATGATAGAATCCTTCAGAGCCCTCGGGTGACTTGACCTCCACTTTGAGCCAGTTGTACGTCAGGCCAGAATCACCAAGTTCAAGGGGGATATCTACGCTCGACGTGCTGGAGCTAACTGGGGCCCTGGCAGAGTGTGACTTTGGCGTGACCAAGTGACTTGTGATGATCAGCTGTCGCTATGTCCCTTGCCCTGACCCTCGATCGATTTGTTGGATGCACGTTTGGCGTTCACGACCAGGTCCCGCCGACACGACGGACGACGCTGCGTCCCTCAAACGCCCAATGTCCTCGTTGACGTCTGTCAAAAACAGACATCACGGACACGTCTCTATCAATTCGCTTCCGACTCGGTATCGTCACTTCACTCCCATGCCTGCCGCCACGGCGCCACAACCGCGAGTCTTGGAACGCCGCATACGACGTTTGGTGGGCATCCGTTTCAATATGCAGGTCGACGTGACAGGGACAGCGTGGACATTGCATTGCTGCAAGAACATCCGTATGACACATTGAGTCATTTTGAACATTCATCCGGGTTGACACGTGTCCGCTCTTCGCATTGTTAGTGGGTCGTTTGGACAGCGGACGAGGCGACAGATGCGTGCAATGCGTATCGGATCACGTTGATCTGCGACGAGGATAACTAGGGGACAAGGAGAAAATCATTGATCGCCCTGGACGCAAATTGTCACGGTTATCTACCATCTTCTCGAGTGAGTTCATGTTGTTCTTTCGCCAATCCGGAATTCAAAATCGTCCTCCCGGAAAGCGGGCTCGAACCAGCTACAACAACCCATCTTATGGCGTCGCCTTCCTCTTATACTCCCAATGAAGCACAGAGCACCATCATCCAAGAAGAAACATGGCTCCAAGGCACCCTCCTTAGTAACGTCTTCTTTGGGGTCCAATCTACACTCTCCGTTTGGGCTTTCCTTGATGTCCTCAAAAGACGAAACCCCAACCACAGTCGCATGCGGGTCGCCCTCTTGGTATACATCGCTATCTTATTCGCGGTCACAACGACTGCACAGGGACTCTCCCTCGAGTGGATCCAGATGGGATTTATCACGCAACGCAATTATCCTGGTGGGCCGAGTGTATTTTTCAATGATGAATACTCGATGCCAGTCAACCTTGCCGCTACGGTCCTGGTCGTGTGCGCCAATTGGATGATGGAGTCTCTGATGGTGAGGCCACCTTGGTTGAATGTTTCGAGGGGATGACTCACATGCGTCCAAGGTATGGCGGTGTAACGTGGTGTGTAGTGAGGGGGAGAATCTGTGGTGGCTCGGTATCGCCGTTCCATTGTTGTTCTTGGTCGCTGTGTTTGGTGCGTTCAATGTTGGACCGATGGTACCGTCATTAATACTGATCGTCCCCACTTTCCGCCGTCCATCGATTTTTGATGCGTCAGTCACTGGCAGTCTCTTCATCCACAACATACTCCACTCTCCACCACTCTCCACCTACGCCCTTGCCTACGGCATCTCCTCGCTCGCGCTCAACTTGACCACGACCGCATTCATCGCTGGACGTTTGCTCGCCCACCGACACCGTATAGTCAGCCAACTCGGTCGCGGACATGGCCAGCACTATGTGAGCATCGTAGCGGTGGTAGTTGAGTCTGCAGCGATGTACTCGGGCTTTCTCGTCATCGTCATCGTGGCGTATGCGATTGAGAGTCCCGCGACGAATCTCCTTCAGCAGCTTGTTGAGCAGGTCCAGGTGAGCCCGCGTGTCCTTGGTACACGTGGTATTATTGTTTGTCGTGTCGGTTCGGGACTGAGATGCTCTGTCATGTTTTGCGTTTTCCTTTCTGTTTTTGGGTTGGTTTACAGGCGATCGCATCGCTCCTGATCATCCTGCGAGTTGCACGCGGGGAAGGATGGTCCAGGCCGACAGATACGCAAAAGTTGTCTGTGGTGGTCTCCTCGTGGGATACACGCGCCGCACCGCCGTCAGAGCAGAACGTGATCCAGTTGGAAGTCCTCTCGACGCGACCGGACGAGGAGGAGGAGGCGAACATACGACAGAAGGAGGATGACAAAAGGGTTTCCTTCCCCAAGCACGGCGCCGTATGAAGAGGTAAACTACAAGTCGAAAGTGGGAGACGTGGTCGATGTAAAGAACACGGACATGTCGGGGGACGACTTGGCCGTCGTTCAGGAAACCAGACTGCCTCGAAGCTTCTGCACGGTTGTTTGGTCAACGATATTTTCAACGGGAGGGCATGCCCGGTGTTTCAGAATTCGAAGAAGGCGGCGCTCTAAGGTATATGCTGTGGGCGTCCGACAGTGATATTATTTCGTCGCAATTTCACGAACAATGTCTGTTTGACCGCAGCCCTGTGTGCTGCTGCTCTTCAAAGTGGTGTAGCCTTAAGATAGCCCTCTGCGGACAACGCGCTCGGAGTACCACATGGTCTTGTGCGATCCGGTAAATGATCATAACAGCAACGTGATGCTCAATTAGTAGACGCGTCAACCAAACGGCGACTTCTGAGTCCGCGTCCGCGTCTGCATATGTGCCATGTGCGACTTACCTGGACCTGCGCGACCGTCTTGATGATGATGACCAGGACGCACCATACTCGGAACCAAAGGCACGGACGGAATGATCATCTTTCCGTCCGTGCTTTTGGTTCCCGCCCGTGCCACAAATGACGTTACGCCGCCACTCAACCGCCACCAGTCACCTGGCAGGTTTGGACGCGAGTCAAAGCTGATCACACCTTCGACGTTCAAACACCAATACTCACCACCAACGACTCCATCATACAATTCGCCAACATGAACAGGCTGGTCGACGCTGGATCGACTGGCGTCGTATATTGGTCGCTGAGGACCACGAGACGCCTAAGTTGTGGACTTGGCAATAGGCTGTGCGGTAACCTAAAGTCCGCGACAACTCAACTTCCTTGCAGTTCTACACTGGGGTGCTGCGGCAGGTCTACGCCGCAGTGATTGATAATGAAGGCGTCCACGGCGATGGGAAACCACAACCCTCACGATCACAATGCACAGTCTATGCAAGCGGAATTTTTCGCCGGCCCGGGAGCGACCTATAAATATGATTACCAGGGTACTGTCAACCGGACTAACGCCCCGCCACCTTCTTCCGCGACGGACAAGCTCGAGCATGTTTTCAGCTGGAAATTTGTTGCTCTCTGCAATTGCCTCGGTGATTGCTTTCTCACTCTGGACCTTCCTCCGGCTCGTATGGTATCGTCCATACAAATCCCCCCTACGCCACCTACGGGGACCGAAAAGATCAAGCTTGATTCTTGGAAATCTGGGTGAACTGACGAACGACGTGTGTCGCTACCAACTTATGCATGTCCATCTAAGGCTATCTAAACCTGACTCGTTCTTTAGGAGAATGGCGTACTAACTGAGAAATGGTTGAACGAGTATGGCGGCACATTAAAATTCAAGGGATTCTGGAATGTTTGTTCCTTTCCTTCCGATGATAGGCCGTAAATCGATTTGTTAACCTCGGCACGTTTGCTGCACAGGGCGACCAACTGTTCACTGTGGACACACGTGCGGTCAACCATATCCTCACCCACAGCAACGATTACCAGAAGTCACCTGATGCTAGACACGCCTTGGGACAGATTTTCGGGGAAGGTGAGGCAAAAATCATCTGGTCGTTTCAGCTTATGCACATCGGCGATTGACGTGGTAGGGCTGCTTGTCGTGGAAGGCACGCAGCATCGTCAACAGGTTTGCATCAATGGCTTCGGTGGCGACGCCTAATGAATTTTTAACGAACAGAGACGTATAATGGTAGTTGAACCACCAGAATGTGCACAGTTAGTTTGATTAAACAACGCCCAGAACCCTGCATTTGGCCCAGCGCAGATTCGAGCGCTCACTGAAACTTTTTTCGCAAAAGCTATCCGAGTGGGTGATGCCTTTTTCTCTTTTGATCACCCAAGTACTCACTGCAACCGATCCAGCTTCGTGATTTATGGTTTTCTGAGATCGCCAAAGATTCTACTGCAAACATCACCGGTACACGTATCGATATCGTGCCATGGTTGAGCAGAGTGACGCTTGATATCATTGGTCTCACTGGTATGGTCGCTCTGCAGTCGAACGAACATCACTGATGACGAACAGGATTCAACTACGACTTCGATACGCTCGACTCAAGCGGACAGCCGAACGAGCTGAGCGAAGCATTCTCGACCATGTTCTCAGCAAGTCAGAGAATTACCATATTCGAGATTATGCAGGCGTTGATCCCGATCCTGCGTCTCATCGTGAGTGCCATTTCTATCCTCTTGGAATTGATAAGTTCGCGAAACTCATGCAACCTACAGCCCAGCCCCGAGGCCCGTAGAACGCAAGCTGCGAAGCGTACTATGGAACAGATCGGTAAAGAACTCCTAACGAATGCGAAAGCAGCCGCTCTGGCCAGTGCTACCGAAAAGGGAAAGATCGAAAAGAACAGTTTGCATGGCCGGGATTTGTTATCATTGTTAGTGAAGGCAAACATGGCCACCGACATTCCCGAGAGCCAGAAGCTGTCTGACAAGGATGTTATAGCACGTGCGTCCCACCTAGTGTGTCTTCACCTCGACGCGACGCACCCTGACATGCTATGTTATACAGAGGTGCCTACATTTTTCGTTGCGGGCCATGAAACTACGAGGTAGGATGCTACACATTATTGTACTGTGTAGGCTAATGAACGGTGTAATAGTACCGCGGTCACTTGGGCTCTGTATGCCATGACTCAAGCACCCGAAGTTCAAACGAAACTCCGGGATGAGCTCCTCTCTATTGATACTGACACTCCATCGATGGACGAACTCATGGAACTTCCTTACCTCGACGCAGTCTTGAGAGAGACCCTTCGTATGCACGCGCCTGTCCCACGCACCTCGCGGATCGCAATGAAGGACGACCTCTTGCCCGTCGAGAAACCATACACAGACAGATACGGCGTCGTCCGTGACACTATCGCGTACGTCGTTCCCTTCCCTTTACAACAGGACGACATAGATAAAAATTCATCACCACGAAAAGGATCGCCAAGGGCAACCCAATTACCATACCAATCCTGGAGATAAACCGGTCCAAAGAGCTATGGGGGGTTGATGCTCACGAATTCAAGTGCGTTACTATCCTTTCTTCCGCCGTCGGGTGGCCGGTAATGAATGTGCCGCAGACCGGAACGGTGGAACAATGTACCCGAGGCCGTCTCTCGGGTTCCAGGTGTATGGGGTCACTTGTTAACCTTCATTGGTGGACCAAGAGGATGTATCGGCTATCGGTTCTCGCTTGTCGAGTAAGTCACGTCCTCCTGCAGCGATGAGACTCACCGTTCTTGATCGGAAAACCAGGTCCAAGGCAATCTTGTTCTCCCTCGTCCGCGCTTTCGAGTTCGAGCTTGCCGTTCCCGCGAGCGAAGTCAGTAGCAGGACGGCCATCGTACAGCGTCCTGTCCTACGGAGTGATCCAACACACCAGCCTCAACTTCCGTTGCTGGTTCGGCCATATCAGAGAGCGTGAGGATCAGAGGTTGACCATGCCTGATATGATACACAGCACGAAAGGTGCGAGTGCGAGATAATACCCGGCTATTTATTTGAAACATCATGACCTATTGTACTGTACTAAGTGACTCCAAACGTTTGGGCTTCGATTGGTGCCGGTTTACTACCATGTCTTGCGTAGGGGTGGCTCCCTGGCTACGATAAAGTCCCACACTGATGGGACGCGGAACGAATGCCCTGCATTGCCATCGGATCTGTGTGGCAGTTTGGTGTCGGAGAACTGGGGCCCCGTGTGCCTTGGTGGTGTTCTCACCCGACTGCAGGAGGCGTCCCTCCTCTCTCCCACCCTTATTCATTCGGCCAACCACCCCTTATGGGGGTTGCATGCTAGCATTACCTGCCCCTGTGCACAGTGCTTGGCCAACTCCCCAGATGCCATGGCGCAGTGATAGTAGGTTCCATAACTCTGCTCGGAAGGGAAGCGGCACGTGGCGGCCCACGAGACCCTTCGCACGGTTGAAACCGCACCCTCCCCGCCTCTAGCTGCATCGCCCAGGCCCGGACCTTCGGGGAAGGGTGCCTGTCGAGCACCACAGGCGGGGTGACACCCCGACACCCCGATCGCTGAGTTAGTGCATGTGCGGGAACCAAATCATAAGTAGTGTCAGCTGCTTCATGCCAACCGTGACTTTGTCACTATCGTAGGGTACATTGTCATTCGGCCACGTTTCTGCCTCGGCCCTCAATGCCCGCCGGTCTCCTACTATCATCAACTGCCAACCCCGTCGAGTATGAGTCCATCGCCGTTGTATGGAAGCGGTATCTGCTCCACTCACTGCAC